>CALNXK010000504.1:22500-149292 GCA_942486035.1 Porites lobata | reverse complement strand
AAAACTTGTTCACCTAACAGGTTTTCAAAGTTCATTTTTGTGGTTTAATTTGTAACGTTCGATATAATGCTTGGGAAACATATTTTGTTTGAAAAAGCTGTGATTTTGTCATTCTTTAACCTGATATCAGGTTCATAGCGAATAAAAGACGCGTAACTGGCATTAAAATTAAATGAACAAGGCAACCATGTCACAGCCCCTTCAAACATTCCAAAACACTAATTTCATTACATGTTTTTTTTTTTTTTAGAATGTTGTGTCTAATTTTATCCTTGGTTTAAAATGCTATGTTCCTTTATTTTTGGCATGGTAATATATGATAATGAGTTTAAAACAAAGGAAAGTAAATTAAACCAAGGATAAAATTGAACCAAAACATGTACTTGTATCTACTTGGCACTAATTGTTACATACTGTTTCACAGGCTAAGTAAGTAATGCCATATGATGAAGTAGTCGAAATAAACTAGTTCTGAAAACGTTTCTCCCAGGAAAGTGGTATTTTTTTTACTCACGTTGAAGAACTTGATCTGAGTTGTAGATAATTGCCATCCTGGGAAAAAAAAAAAACGAGAGAGAAAAATTTATTCTGATCTGAAACTACGAAAAATTTTACTTCAAAACTACTTCATATGAACTAAGTCTCGAAAGAAAACGTCCACTGGAAAGGCACTAATTATAATAATATGGTTCAGTGAAAATAAAGTCATCACACGACTGGGATTTTATCTCACAATTATCCCCTCTCCCTTTACTGCTTTAGGAAGGCCTGATAATCAGGCTACCCCATAGGAAAAGGCTCCAATGTGTGGTCAAAATGACAAAAACGGAGAGTGAAACGACATAAAAATCAGAGAACGAAGAGAGCTGAGCGGTGGACTGGGGAGGGGAAAAGGGCTGTTCTCACAAATCTTCTGCTCAGTCGTCGCTGCGCTGCCGACTTTTTTGGGTCTTTTACCACGACTGCGGAGCTTGGTCCCGGGCTAGAATGCTTGACGAAACTCCTAAGAACGTAATATATTTAGTCCTAATGAGTCAAATAACGGCACACGTGGTCAAGAGGGTGACAACCACGTTTATTTTGGTGTTCCTTATCAATTTCACTTCGATGCTAGTTGCAATAAGAATTAACACGATTTCAGCTAACTTGACAAAAGTTGAGCTTTTCGTTATAAAACATCCTAGGTTTCCGCTTAGAGATTTTAAAGTTATGATCTTTACAAGTAATGCTGCTGTAGTTTCATTGTAACCCCATTTTATCTTAGATTGAGCTTTTAATAGAGATGCAACCCGAATTTAGACGATGAGAGGGACGGGAAATACTATGCTTTCTCCGCGGCTAATGACCAGGGTCTTGTTTTATGCAGTTCCACCTTTGATAGCCTGCGAACACAGACGTAGTTCCGGTCGTCTGGGAAGCGGCGACCGAAAATACGCCTGTGTTCGTAGGCTAACCCTTAGAAAAAAAAAAAAAAAAAATGGCATTTTTCTCTCCTCATTTTTTCATTTAGACCCCTTCCTTTCTCTTGATTTCAGTGTTAATTATTACCTATACCTACCTGTGTTGCATCCTCAGCCACAAAACCATATTTAGAAAGCAAATCAAGCGACAGCGCTTGATCCTTGGAGTGTTTGATTACAAACCAGTCAGCCAGACCGTCTTTTGGATTTTCCATACAAGATCTGCTGTAAATGCTGACCCTGATACCTTTTGGTAAGCTGGGTTTGCCGCATTTTGTTCTCGTGATACAGACAGGCGATCATTGTTTATTCTTTTAAAGACAAAAAACAGAGAAAAGAAAGAAAGTCAAGTTCGAGAAAGATGTTTCTTCAATCAGTGACACAAGCCACTTGAGGCGCTTTTCCCGCTGTGTTCTCTTTCTTTGCTCGTCATCCTTTAATTAATTTTTTACTATCTGAACGCCAAGCTTTGTTTAAATAGAAATACGGTGTCCACACTATGTAAAGCCCGGCACGTACACGGACGCAACATTGTTGGATGTTACATGTTGCCGCTGTCCGTTTGCACACCTTGTTGCATGTTATTGCGCATTGTTGGGAGTTGTTGCATCCGTTTGCACACCACTGCCAACACGGTGGCATCAACTCTTAACAATAGTCGTCCGACAATGTTGGTAGTTGTTGGGATTGTTTTCAAGTAATTTTGATAACATGCCTTTGTTGCTGTAAACGCTTATGTCCTCCAATAGATGCCAAAGGTCTTCACGCTTCTTGTTCCTTCTAAATAAATAAAGACATCTGGAACCTATAGAGTACTAAAAACTTGGTCCGAATGATAAAAAAGTAGACATGCCCTACGAGTTTGTTAGCGATTGGGGCGAGCTTTCGGACGAAGGACTGTTTTGAAAGTGTAAATAAAAAGTTACTCTCTGCATGGTTGACCTACCGGCAAATTTCTTTTTCACAATGTTTCGGCTCAGCCCTTCGAGTGAATTGTTCACGTGACCAGCTAGCACAGAAATAAGCAGACATTTTTCCTCCAGAAGTACAGCCCAGCAGTTTCGGCGACGGGTACTTTACTAAAATAAAGGAAACAAAATTTAAAGGAGCTGTGTCACGAAATTCAGCCAAATTAGGAAATTACAAAATGCCCGTTAAATTAAGAGAAACATAAAAATAAACGCTTAAAATAACATAACAGAAACAACAGATGCCACGGATGGGCAAAACTGAAGAAGATTGAAACGGATTGAAATTAGGGTTTTTGAAAACTGTTCAGCCTAACAGTTTTTCAAAGTTGATCCCTGCTGCTTGCAACTTCAAAAACAATGCTCAGGAGACATATTTGTTTGTCTCGGATCTCTGATTTTGTCATTTACGTGTAATTTCTTTGCTTACTTTAAGTTCCATAGCGATTGAGGGCGAGTAATTGGCAAAATTAAACAAAATGAACTGGACTGCCGTGACACAGCCCCTTTAATACAAATCTCGGCCTGCAAAATTCCCATCAAATTTCATCTAGTTTTTCTTCCTTAAAAATAGCGCACGAGATTGTCAAGATATATTTTGGAGTCTTTAGTCACTTATTAGGGAACTTAAGAACTACGACGAAGTTCACGACGACGACGTCTGTTGACTGGGAAAGGACTGGAACGAGAACGTCAGTTTCGGCGGGATAAAGGAAACTTAAGATGCAGTCGATCGATAGGTCGACGACGACGACACTGAATGTAAACAAACATGTAGAAGTAGTACAACTGTGATGTTCATTCGCAACAAAGTTTTTTCGCAAAGGCGTCTTTTAAGACGATGCAAGATCTTATTTTATAAGCCGTACGTCTACTTTCATTGACGACGAAGTATTTTTAGTGTTGTCTGACCTTTTCGAATGGAAAAATCTCTGCTTTCCGTACGAAGGTTATTCAACTTTCAACCTGAATGACATGACCGAGTCCAATCGTCTGTCAGAGTTTAGATTTGGAAAAAGAGACATTCCGATGCGATAGCTGTTTTCCATATAAAGTTCATTTCCTCTATATTAAAGATATATGATTTGCCTGACCTAAATACGTACAAATAAATTTGTCACTTACGAGTTCGTTCGCTCGGCCTGCACAGCTCAGTGTTGTCTTCGAAGTAAACACAATTGATCAGTCAAAACTTCAATCAACATCGCTTGTTAGCAGAAAAAAAGAAAGGATACCTGGATTTACGAGGTGAAAAAATACAAAGCCCTTGAAAAATAAATGGCTTAAAAAGAGGGAGTTATACCTGCCGACGCTTGTGGACTGCAGGACGACGTGACTTAATGTGTTTGGCGTCGTCGACGACACCACCACGACAAAATTTGTTAAACGCGCTTGCGCAGTGCACGGTATCTCACTTCCGGTCGTCGTCGACAAAGTCGTCGTCGTGGTTTTTAAGTTCCCTATTGCAATACAAAAGGGTTATTGATCCCCGCCGCCAGTGCGCATGGGCGAGCACGTCGATCGACCAACCATGACGTGTAAATAAGCTGAACAGAGCGAGTCCCATGTTGACAGCAGCACACAAACTGATAAAAAACTCCTAAGAAAACTGCAGCACGCAAGTGAATAGTATACTTTTTAAAACTGAATATACTTCATTATATTTTCCAGCTTTGTGCAAAACTGTGCTGATCTACTAGTTATTTGAATCTTTAAACAAAAAAATACATGCTATACAAATACTAAAATTACAATCAAAAAAAGCTAAATGAGTAAGAGCTATTAAGTTCCGTTTACAACATTAACAATAAAAACAGTTTTTATATTAAATTGTCAGTAACGAAAATTCAGAAATGTTTCGCCTGATATGACGTGAGCACAAGCGATGTCTCACGAACGGAATGCACTTATGGGATCACTATCCAGTATTCTTCTCAAAATTATGATCTAACTTACTGAAATGTCGTCCACTGCAGACGTTATAGCGATGTCACATTTTGGAAAGACAGTAGAAAGTAATTGTAGATAGTAAACTTACCGTTTTATTCTCTGCAACGCTCAGTGGAGTTTCTTCGTTCGGGATACCCTAATTCGACTTGTGGCTCATGCACCTGGTACTAGAAATTAATTTATTCCAATTATATTGGTAATTTGTCAACCTCCTTGACCGTAGTGATTTTCTTTGTTTTGAATTCCTGAATCTGAAATGATCTAAAGAAAGAGAGAAAAGGAAAGGAATGAAGCGAATCATCAGCTCTTAGAAGTTTAAGCTTTCCATCGGGTTGTAGTTTATCCGTGAGGAGAGATTTAGTATCACGTTTTTAAGAAACGGCAAACGTCAGATTCATGGATTATGGATGACCGAACAGATACCAATAGAACCGCTTAGTACTCTGGATAGCCTACTAAGACTTTTATGTGTTTAGGAGGAAACCGTCGTTTGCAGGTGCCCTGTGCCGTGCCCAACATCCGTGTGAAGCTTCTTAATTATAGCTTGTCAATAATAATTAATAGGTGGTAAAGTTTTAGAAAAACTGAAAGAAAACTCATAAAAACTGTAAGCAATTAAAGCATATACATGTACGTGAAATTTTGCAGTGGGCATTTGAAATGCAAATAACCGGCCGGCCAGCTCATTTACAGACTGGAACTGTCAGCCAGACGTTATAAAATCTTTATTGTTTCTGTCTGTCACCGACAGAAACAATAAAGTTACTCAAGAAAGCGTGAAGTTCTTCATAAAACTTTTGATTCCAATGATATTTACATTTTGTAGTCGGCCACACTTTTTGCTAATAATATTATCCCATTTTTTTCTTCCTACACGGGGGATCGTATACGGCTTCACGTCACACTCCGATGAAACAACTATAACGTACAAAGCCATGGGCTTATATATCTTCGTAAGGCCTAGGCTAAAAGTCGAACATTTCATGAGAGAAACCGAACTCTAATTTGGGTCGACCTAAATTAAGTTAAGATCGTCTGTTGGGTTGATAAGGCGTCGAACCAATCAACTGAATCAGATCAGTAACACATTTTCTCCCGAGCGGGGCTAAATATACAGTATCATACAAGTTAATTTTTAGTTTGACTTAGTTAAGTTTTGCCGCATGTGAAGATAGACGTTTTACCCGGAGACCATCTTCAGACGTTCTATCCCTCTGAAGCAGACAGAAAGAAAGACTGTTGAACGATTCAAACTCATTCAGACGAACCTAACTGAGCCAGACGTCGAACTTTTTACTAACTTTACTCACTAGGTTTGGTTCCTCTCATGCATAGTTTGACGATTGGCCTTCCTAGGCCTTATAGGAAGTTAACTCTTATAAACTAAGAGCTTTATTTTAGAGGGGGCTTTAATAACCGGAATAGAAAAAGCCCTTCGAAACAAGCTATATCAGCGCTGATCAAAATTATACGTTTTGCGGCATTTACTGTTTTTTTTTTAGTTAAGCTTCAAAACGTCATAATAAATCAAATTCATTTCGATACATTCTAAGGGGGGCTTACTTTTCTTTTCGGGGGAGCTTATAATCTGATCGGATCAGTGGTCATACCCCAGCGAGTTTCGTAATTATCCTCGTCGGATATATTTTTTGGTTTACAGGTGAATGGCCCCTATGCTTGGGGAAGGGGGGAGAGCTTACAAGCTGCGGAGGCGAAGCTTATATAAGCGGCAGTTTACGGTATTCTCCTCCGAAAATGATAATCTGTTTGTTGTGATTCTTTACAGGAATTTGCACAGGCCATTCATGTATAGTAGAACCTCGATGACCCGAACTCAAGGTAGTTGGTTCGAGTTATCGGGTCGGTCGATTATGCATTCTTACCTGATGATCCGGTATGACTCATAAGACCCTAATATGTTGCAAAAACCATAATTCGAGTTGTCGGGGGTAAAGTTGTTTGATCAAGGAAAATGAATGAAATTTAGTTGAGTTGGCGAGGAACTCGAGTTCGGATCCGCTGGAGTGCAAATCCAACGCGTACGGAGATGGGATTTAAATAGTTAAGTCACTGAGGTTAATTCTACTGCAGTATCAATAATTTATTGAAATGTGGAATTACTGGGTCCCCAATAGCGTTCTTCAATCCTGTAATCCCTACCTACAAACCCACGGATCCCGTAATCCCAAGGTTTATTTTTGGCATCCCATACTTTCAATCCCGAATCTCGCCGCGATTTTGCTTTTAAAATCCTGAATCCTGAACTTCAATGAAGGAAAACCAGGATCCTGAAAAGCCTAACGGAGTCCATCAAATTACACCAAACATCATCATTCGTTACCTGGCTTTTCATACAGATTGTGTCCTTTATGTATATCTCTAATTCGAATGCGCAAAGTCCAAGAGCATCATTCATGAATAAAATCATGATTCGGCAAAATCTTTGCGTTCTCATGTATAAAAACTCATCACAAACCGTGACTTATATTTATGATAAGCCAAACTTTAAGAAAAGGAAAATATTTCTCAAAGATAATGAATCTGAAATTAAGTAAATCTGAATATCTATCAGGTGGAACAAAAACTCATTAGAATGATCAACAGTAACTATTAGCGTTAAATCAGCTGTGAAAACATTCAGAAGAACCCACTAGCCTTACGTATGAGTTTGACAGTTTGTTGCAAGCAGACGCGATTCTCGTGGTGGCTTTCCGTAGTCTTGCTTGTCGCTCTCCTGTTGACAGGGCTCTATTTAGCTTAGTTAAGGTCACTCATGCAGCGACTATTAAATGACTCGTTGGTGCTGATTGCCACAGTCACTGAAGATTCCAGAGTAGCTTGTAGGTTTTTTGTGAATCATACAGCTCGTGACATATGATATGGCTCATGTAACTCTTTGTGGTGGTTTGTCCAATCGCGAGACGTATTTCAGGAAAAGGGGGTTCCCCTGGCTTACAGTTCAAACCGGAAAACAAATAAACATCTTAAGAGTATTTCAAGTATTCATGGTTTTTCGGAATTACAGTAATGCTTTTCCTAGAAAAATTAGGAACCTTCTTTAGCACCATAAGGTTTTTCATGGAAAACCGCAAACAACAAACCTGAGAATGTCAAGAGACTGCGGTCTTGTGTTGCGTTTCAGCAGTTTGCAGTTCACGTTTGAACGGCAGGAGGGGCGTCCAGAGGGAAGTGATTTACGGCAAGGTTTTTTGTCACTAAAAATTGTACAGCCTCTACGTTTAAAAGCACGAAGTAGCTTTCTTTATCCGTCTGCGATGCGCTTGTTGGATGTTTGAACTCGAATAAACGAATTATCCCTATTATTAGAAGTGATGCACTTTGACTGAGGAAAAACAACATGTCGGCCCTAAACAATGAACTCCTTGTTAAAATTTGAAATCCCGGCATTGTGAAAGCGCGAACGCGTAACTGCAAACTGCAGTTGATGCGGTTTGTGTTTTCCCATGAAAAACCAAATGCTAAAGGTCTGCATCAGTGCTGTCACGTCAAATAACCTGAAACGCGAAAACCACAACTTTGGTCAAAACATCTTGAAACACTTGAGAAAATCAGGCACGAAGTCGTACTTTGCTAAATGAACTCATATTCTATTCTCTCTCTAAGAGCCTATTTCTGCTGCCCCAATCTCATCCTCCTCTCTGTGTGCCGTGCCCAACATCCGTGTGAAGCGTCTTAACCCTAGCTTGTCAATAATAATAAGCCGTGAAGAATTAGAAAAACTGAAAGAAAACACATAAAAACAATAGACAAACTGAACTATTCCAGCGTATTTACAGACTGAAACTGTTAGCCAGATGTTATGGAATCTGCAGTAAATAATCTCTTTAGTTTGTCTCAGTTCCAGGGTAGCAGCTATTAGAAACAACAAATGTTATTCAAGAAAGGCCACACTTTTTTGCTAATATTATCATTCCATTTTTCTCGTTCTACACAGAGGAATCGTATGCCCTTCATCCTTCCAGAAATAAATGCAGATAACAAAACCGTGGGCTTATGACCTAGCCTCTGTTGGGTCAGACGTCGAGCAATCAACTGAATCAGATCAAAATATATTAAAATGATTTATTAGTTTGACTCAAGAGACTTAATTAAGTTTGTCGCATGTCAAGATCGACGTTTGTCGCGGAAACCATCTTCAGACGTTCTATCCCAGATCGAGAGAGAACATGTTGGGCGATTCAAACTCATTCAGACGAACCTAACTGAGCCAGACGTCGAACTTTTACTAACTTAACACACTAAGTTTGGTTCCTCTCATGAAAAGTTTTCCTTGGGAAATTAATCTGTTTGCTCCGATTCCTTATAGTAATAATAGAGGCCATCTATAAAGTAGAACCTCGGTGACCCGAACTCAAGTTAGCGGGTTCGAGTCGATCGGGCCGGTCGATTATGCATTATTATTCTGATGATTCGGTATGACTCATAAGACCCTAATATGCTGCAAAAACTATAATTCAATTTATCGGGGTAAAGTTTTTTGATCAAGGAAAACGAAATTTAGTTCGAGTTGGCGAGGAATACGAGTATTGGTCCGAGTTCAAGCTATGTAACCGAGTACCAAATCCAAGGGAAATGGGACTTTGATATTTCGAATTAGTTAGTTAGTTAGGCTCTACTACTTTGTCAATAATTTTGAATGCGAAATTAGTGGGTCCCCAATTAGTCCCCGTAATCCCGACCTATAAACCCACGGATACCGTAACTCCAAGAATTATTTTTGTCATCCCATCTCCCGCGCATACTTTCAACCCCGAATCTCGCCCCGATTTTGCTTTAAAATCGCGAGTCCCTAGCTTCAAAGAACGGAAACCCCGGAATCAAATAAAACGCCAAACATAATTCGCTACCTAGCAGTCACATAGATTGTGTCCTGCATGTATATCTTTATAACGGCCTCAAATTTTACAAATTATATTAGCTAATCCGAATACCCAAAATATCGTAGATTGCAGGTACTTTATTCATGAATCCGCCAGAGCCCACCCATGCCAAGTCCGCGCGCTCTCAGCTACAAAACCAAAACCAAACTTTAAGGAGGGGAAAATATTTCTTAGATAAATCCGAAATTAAGTCAATCTCAATACTAGCTCTATCAGATTTAAAAAAGACTCATTAGAATGATCGACAGTAATTATGAGTATAAACTTGAAAAAATCAGCTGTGAACTCAGAAGAATCCACTAACCTTTCTGTAGTAACGTAGTGCGTTTGACAAATAATTTATTGTTGCAAGCAGACGCGATCCTCGTGGTGGCTTGCCGTAGTCTTGCTTGTCGCTCTCTTGTTAACAGGGCTTTGCTTAGCTGAGTTGGGGCGGATGCAACGACTATTAAATGACTACTTGTTGCTGATTGCTACACTCACTGACGATTCTGTAGCTTAAAGGTTTTAAGATGTTGATCAGTCATGCTAGCCTGCGTGCAGACATCTTAAGCCTTGTTTAGACTATATCCACACTATATGCGATACGTGGGCCGGCTGCACCGTAGGCCAGAGTCATGCATGCAGTTCACTGAGCCGTACTGTGAGTCCGACTCTTTCCGGGTACGTGACTCTTAACTGAATCAGACGTTTTAAATATTGCTGACGTGTCAAGTATTCTGCAACGCGAAAACTAGACCCTGCTTACATGTACTTAATAGAGGATTATCAATTTTGACCAGTTTGTTGGTGATTGTAGGTATATTACACAGCAAGTTCGAGGTTGTAAATTAACACCAAGAGTGATATACATCCCGGGGGGACTTTGCATATGAAAGGGTGGGGATGCTCGTCGGAAATTTTGAATTAAACTCCTAAAGGAGACCGATCTGGGTGTGGCCTAAGCTTTTTTGACCCCTAAAAGAGACATGTGAAAACACAAACAATATATATATATATATATATATATTTATATTTTTTCGCGTGCAACCCTAAACGAGACCTTCACGGCTAAATATGATGGCGTTTTGCCCAGAACACCCTAAGTGAGACCAAAACCCGAAAGTTACACCCCTAAGCGAGACGACGAGCATCCCCACCCCTTTCATATTCGAGTCCCCCGCATATACATTAACACTGAATTAGTGTTATCATAACACTTGCTGAGTGTTTCTTAAAAGATACACCAATTGAAAACATTAAAATGGTGCAATCAAGAAAGTTACACTACGTCTGTGTTTCAGAAATCTTGCAAGTACTTAACACAACTGGTGTGTTATTTTACGCCAAATCGTGTATCAAAACACTAACACGGAGTTTAATCTGAATTCGAATTATCAATTACATATCCCAGGTCAGAATTGAATAAACTGAACACCCTGCTCACGTGAATTAGCCGAATAGGTCTATTGCTTTTCAAAAAAGATGAGTGTGTGGTAGTTATACTACTTGGTGCTAAAAGTTATGTGAATCCTTTATTAATTTCCTCTTCTTCAAAAATTGACGGATCTAATAATGACAATTAACCTTTAGGGCAGAGGACCTTAAAAGAGAAAATAATAAAATAACATCCCCGCGGGCTTTCCGTGACTAATTGAAAGCACTTGCTTTCAGTGTTTATACGCCGGAAAGGTGAAAGCAAAGATAATTGTGCAAATTTAAAACATTCTAAAAAGACGGCATTTGTCTTATAAGCAAGTTAACCTTCGAAACATCACGAAAACATCGCATTTGCTTTACACCAGTCATTTGTATGCTACGTGAGGCTCTCGAAAGTGATCTTGTAATTTTGAAACGCGTCTATCAACGTCTGCAAGCGAAACAACATCGGAATATTTTGTGTGTGCGGATACGACCAATTAATCACAACTCAGTCCTACAACGCTCTCACGGTTTCATTAATCCCTTTGATTCCATTGTGAACATATATTCCTTTCAAGACGGTATGTTATGTCCAATCAGAGAAAAGCGGAAAGGTTTCGTGTCTTGTTCAACTTTGCGTGCCGTTCATATAAAGCTGTTTCGAGAAAGGTTGTCGGAAAAAGTGCACGCAACAATCCCGAAAGGTATTGTGGGTGGTTTTGAGTTCACTATTCTTCAATGATATTTGAAAGAATGACGAGAGAGGCCATGGACGTGTGTTTGCTAGTGCTAAAGGAAAGCAACAAAACTATAAGTTCGACAGCTACAGTGTCAGGAACAGTGTATTGATCATATCCCATATTATCTTTCGGGATTGTCGCGTGCACATTTTTCTCCGATAACCTTTCTCGAAATAGCAGTACCTGTCCATTTCACCGTCTGTAGATTATGCACGGAAGATTTGCATTTTTTAGTCTGTCTGTTTTAAGGGTAAAACCTGGCTTCACTTATTCTTTCCTTGCGAAGATGTTCAAGAGTGGATGAAGAAGGAAGGGTTTCAGGCATTTGCCGATCATTTTTATGGTAAGGAAATAGCCTGTCCTAAGTAATATGTTCTGCTTTTAAAAGAAAAAATATATCATATACTGTGGCACCGACCTCCAGTTCGCAAAACGGTGTTCTGATACATCTTTCTTTTGATTCACCCATCTAACAAAAGTTCCCAACTGAAAATGCACTTTTGGCGCGAAATAACGGAACACGTTGACGTTTATACTTCGAATTATATTAAGGCCTGAAAGTTTAGCATTAAAAACTTTAATTTTCCTTTCTTAACTCTTTACTTTTTAACTCCCAAAGCTGAACAGGCTGATGGTGAAGCACTGTTGTGCATGAATAAGGAGACCTTGAAGACCCTCGTGCCCCCTGCTGGCGTTCGCGCTAAGTTTCTTCACAAGATACGAAAACTTGACGATAAAAGCACGGAAGTTCGGATAATTCACGAGGTGTCTACCGAAGTTTGTACCGAAGCGCGACCTGTTCTTGAAGCTGTTAATGCTGAAACAGTTGGCGAGGCATCTAGCGCCCCAACAGTTGATAAAAAGAGGCGAGAACCTATTTACAATTCCAAAGGGCCAGTCACAAACATCATTTCATTTTGTATGAAAACCATAGGCGTACGGGAAATTTTTTGCCAGGGGGGCGGTAAACTATTTGCCCAAAAACATCTCGCAAGTTGCCCGAATTTTTACGAAAGAGTCGAAAAGAAATCAGGGCCATATTGCAACAACATAGGCCGTCCTAGCATATGAAGGTGGCTCGATACAGTTTTTCAGGGTCAATACCAAGTCTGAGCATAAGCTACGTCGCTATAAACAAACATTTGGAAAAATTGCGACCACAGTTGTATTAAGATGAAAATTTGTCATCACCAGGGTTGCAATGACATCGGAGTTGTCTTGGCAACGAACTGACTGCATTACCTATTTTACTTCAGCGATGATTGTCGGGACGGGAACCTTACAAAATCGTTCACAGGAGCTTTTTTTCTCTAATACGGTGGCCTCGATGTTCGTGAAGTTTAAGCAAAACCTTAAGAGCGTTATCGAGATATTTTGCAATGAAGTTTTTATTATTAGAAATACGGTAAGAAAAGGAAAATCTTGATTTTTGGCCGTTATCTGTAGAAAACGAAGCGCTTTTGACCTGCAATTTCACCTCATAGCAGTTTTAATCTTTTTAAAAACATGTGTGAAAGATCGTGGAGATAGCTCTGCTTGATTGCTAGAATCGAAAGAAGGATTTGATTAGTAAGTATCGAGACACTCTTGTTAGCGGTTTTGTAAACATTTCGGTCTACTTTAACAAATTAGCGAGTAATTTTAAACCGCTCGATAGATTTTTTAAACGAATTAAGATTCTTCTCGAAATTCAAACTGAGAATTAGTCAGCCACTTCTTCATTTTCATACCCATTGTAGCCTGGGTAGCAAGCGTTTCCAGTCGAACTCGCGCGGAAATGCATGCTATGCAGGCAATACCCATTGCTAAATGCTATCTGCCATACACTTTTCTTCGAGTGGAGATGATTCTAGAAAGTTATGCGAAAGTTTATTTTAATCAGTTCTCGACTGGAAATAGCCCATTCCAGCTAGTGCAGTGCAGTATAGTGCCCAACCAAAAAAAACCTGCAAATATGTAAATTACTCATCACATGCTAAGCAACCACTGTAATGTAACTGGATTATTACGCCGACTTCAGGTTAATATTCAGGTCTTTAAAATAATTAAACAAAATGGAGACGTCCTTAAAAACTGGCTTTTTGGGAGGGCTGCAGCCCCCCTCGCCCTCCCCCCCCGGCCTGTACGCCTATGATGAAAACGGCTAAGGGAGTAGAAGGGGAGGGATTTGCAAATTTTGTCCATGTGGTAGTATATTGGTCAATTATGTAAAATCCAAGCTATAACGAAAAAGACAATATTATATATACTGAGGGAATTTACTAGCAATCATGCAGAAGCTTGCAACATAGAAAAGTTAATACTGACGTATTTCTTAAATAGGGTGGGTGGGGAATTAGGTTCAGTGGAAGGAAGAAGACTCAGTTCAAGAGAGAATGTTTACTCTTGCTCAGTTACAATGCATTTAGTCAACCTATACGGAGCGGGTAGGAGAGAATCCTGGGAACGAGGTTGTGGATTACTAAGCAAATTCTATATCTGATGTTACAGCTACACAATTTGCCAATGTGTGCTCTCCATATACGATGTAAAAGAACGTATAAACATTTTCAATCATTCACAAGAGATACCTGTAATGAAAAATATTATTTTCAGCCATCCTATCTATTTTACCAATGATACTTCAATACTGTCTTTTCAGATTAAAGTGCCTGAGACCAAAAACTGTAAAGTTCTGTTCAGTGATATAATATATTCCCAAACAACTTACCTTTATCTTTCAATTCATCATGTTGTGGGTTTCCATAGCTATGTAAAGTTGGATTTTCCGCTTTTAACTAGCTCCAAAGTTGAGAGGCCAGCCGGCTCATTACTTGGAACATGATGAATTGACAGCTGGTAACAACTGTAGTTAAAATTATCAGAAAAACTTAAGAAGGATAGAAAAGCAAAAAAGAAAGAAAGGACGGAGGAAAGACTAAGGAAAAGGAAATACACTCACAGTAATGCTTCCACCGCCTCGGAACAATTTTTTATTATTTGCGGCACTTTTTTTAGTTGGAAAAGATCTGATGAGGCAAAAAGGCGTCAGAGACGAGCTCGAAATAAACGAAAAAGGCTTGAAATAAGACAATTAAAGAAAAACGCTCATGAAGAGCTAGTTCAAGGAAAAAAGAAAAGATAGACAACCGAAGAAAAACTGTCCTCTGCATGCCAAAAAAATCAAGAGAAGTTTCATCAACAGTGGCGCCAAACAGAACGTGAAAAAGAAAGATTACTTCATTTGCAGATGAAAAATAATGCCCAGTTTAGTCTTCAGATAGTGCTGTGGCAGTAACGAAACTCATTCCTGGATACATGTAAATATGGACAGTGATTCCAAAAACTTAATAACCCTTGTTTTGAACACATGCCTTAACATAAAACTAGACATTATGGCAGACATAATGTAATTTATGGCAAGGCATGATACTCACATGATAACTCGCTAGGTCAGGCTGTAACAGGTACTGCAAATCTGGCCAATGAGGTTCCAGGGCGGTGTCAGGGTTAAGTAAGTATATTGAGGTATTTTCCCAGTAATTCTTCCTTCTCTCCCTCGTCATCAACTCGGTCAGATCTCGAGCAAAATCTTTCCCTCCTCCTCCTTTCACCTGCCTGCGGGTTATTATTGTTCACGGTATTTCCTATTTCTTCTTTTTTCATTTTCTTATTCAGTTGTGTAGTTTTTCTTTTTCAGTTGTGTTTTTATTCAGTGGGTTACTCGGTTTACATTTAGCGATGTGTTGTGATTTTGTTAGCTTTGATTTTATTAAACCTGCCACAACCGTGGCCAGATTTATCCAACACAGTTGTTTGTTTATATTTTAATTCTGTTCCTTATCGGAAAGTACGTAACCGGGAATGCAAGCAGAGCTCGCGCAGAGTTGGGCCTTGTTTTGAACACATGCCTTGGTATAAAGAAAGATTAGTTTATACTTCATTTGCAGATCAAGATGTGCAGACGAAAGATAATGCCTAGTTTAGTCTTCAGATAGTGCTGTGGCAGTAACAAACTCATTCCTAGAGAATCCACTGGAACTGTGATACATGTAAATATGGACAGTGATTCCAAAAACTTAAACCCTTGGGGAAGGAAAGTTTGGAAAAGTTACACTGGTCTTGCCTTCTATCGAGAAATGCCTGTTGCAGTGAAACAATTCAATGAAGGAGTCTCGCAAGCAGAACTGAGCATGAGGCAAACATTATTTCCTCATTTAATCAGGCCAAACCTTTCATGCTTCTACTACAATTCTAATTTGTTTTTCGGCAGGAACCATTCAACCGATTTCTATGATTTTTTGGACATTTTTTTGTAAAAATTCGGTTTTAAACATAAGCCGATGTTTATTTATTTATTTATTGCCTTTTATCATGCTACAGGTGAGAAAACACATTTATTGGAAGTGTTCTTTTGGCTTGTTTTTCCTCTTTCATAGAATGGTGATGATGCAAAGAAAGTTGCCCAGAACAGGAAGGAGGGAATGAAGCCCTTCATCATCTGTGAGGTGCACTGACTGCAAGCCCCAGATGATATATACCTCAGTGCGGAAAGGAATCTCCTTCTAAAGGTTAATGGAGGACGTCCAGCGCCTTGGTCACTCTTCTTCTAATATATTTTGTGTGTAATGGAGTATTCGAAAGAACTCCATAGAGCAGAAACTCATATTTATTTACCCAGAGAGAAGTTTTTAATGGACAATGTTAAACTTTACATACTAAGGTATTACAGCCGGCTCATGAATGAACTGAATCAGTTCTAAGCTCGTAATTAAAGCAAACTAAAATCTGCACGACTTGTTGTGTAATCTGCCTTTCACACCAATATATAGCTAAGCTGAACGACGACAACGACGGTGGCAAAAACGTCTCTTAAAAAGTAACTTTGTTTCAAATTTCATCTCTCCGTCTTCTGCATGCAGCTCTGTAAAGGACTATATTGATATTTTAATTTTTTAAAAAAAGGTTGCACGAGAAAATCGTTGTCTCATGCAGTGTGTTCTCATCTTCCCCAAAACTCGTGAAATTAGGATAGTTAAATGTCATAGTCGTGCAACAACGGCAAGGAATCGAAATAAGCAAAAATGCGTGATGCACGTGCAAAGATGTTGTTTTGCTAATCTGTAAATCTATAGATCGTTTTCACTGTCACGCAACGAAAAAATAAATTAGAAACCATCCTGTGGAGGAAGCCAAGAAGATGAAATGTTATAAAAGACTAATACATAAACAATTTGTCCAAGTCTCGGGTCTTTGTGGCACACAGTTTGTGAGTTATTTGCCGAAACGTTTCACGCAACTTTGTAGAGCTTTGTATGGAGATGCCATATTGGTGGACCGCTTTGGTCCACCAATATGGCCGCCGGAAATCAACAAAAACATCTGGAGTTTACTTTTTCTTTAAAAGCTCTTTCTTTTCACTCAAGAACTAGCCGTACGTGCGTATAAACATGTCTTCTCATACTTAAAATCGTTATACTGCTGAAAATCAAGAGGAGAGGCTCTTTTTTTCAACGAGACAGCATTCCTATTTTGATGTCACGCACTGTGAAAATTCGGAAGTTCAAATTGCTGTATTTTCGAAATGAAACATGCTACGGGAATGGAAACTTGTACAAAGATTTACTTTTTGTTTATCTTCAACCTAGTGTAAATAAGGATTCGTAAAACCTCGGTATTTTGACTTTACAATTAGATGACGTCACTGTGAAACCCATCTATTGCTTTTTTCGTAACATTTTCGTCGCTGTCGTCGTCGTATTAAGCTCCCTAAAAAGTCTTAGAAAAACGGAAAGACCCACGGTGTACAGCCCTCTCAGTAGTTTTTAACACTTGTTTTAATTCAAACTGTTTTACTGAATTCCGAAGAGAACAAAGTTTTTATTACTACCAGGTTGTTTTCGTAGTTGTTACTTTGTCTACTTTAAGACTTCTCCATGAATTACAAATAATACAGTGTTGGCTCAGCACTCAAACGGTGTGTTATAAGACAATTGGAAGTGTTGATCTACACTAATACAGTGTAAAATTCCCAGTCGTGTAAATTTACCTGACTTTGGTGTGCACACAACTGCAATGGGTTTTACACATATTCAGTGTTAGCCTGCGTAGCTGGCGGTATTGTGGAGTAGTCGAGTGAGATTTGGCGGCGGAGCCGTTGTAATATAGTCGAGTGAGATTTGACGGCGGAGCCGTCACGAGCGGCGAAGCCGCGAGAAATACCGCCTGCCAGAGAGCCATGATTTTTCGAATGCCGCCCACTTTTGTCACCTTAGCTGATCGCAATTAAATCAGCCAGTCAAAGAGAAACCTGCAATTTGAAACTTCCGATTATTTTCGCTCGAGACAGTTTAGAAATAAGCGTTGACAGGCTAAACACGACTCCTAAGTTCGTGATAATGTGAAACGTGACCTTGTGAGTTTGCTTGAACAGAGGTTTTTTTATTTTCTCGGCTCTCGCGCGAAGGTTACTAGCACTACACAGTGCATGTATCATTCTAAACTTTGATTGAGTAAATCTTTTTTTGCAACACCAGGCTTAACATTAAAGGTCATGAAGCTGGTTTGTTACATGGATACTCAGAGTAACCATTTCCGGTGGTTTATTCTTCTGTAGGTGTTCCTGATAGGATTTGATCTCAGATGCAGTTGTATAGTGTTTTAATTTTCTTTGACCTTTGTTTCTTACGGCTAAATAAAGACAATTCCAGCGCTGTGAAGTTTAAAGACGCCATTTCGGCAATTTGGTCATCAATTATGCTCTTTTTAAAGCGGAAATCACAATCACAATCACTTTACATGTACGTCTTTTTCAGTTTGCCATCTGCTCCCTAAATTGGGAAATATATGCGAAGGCTCATCTAACATGATTGACATATGTATGGCCCTCGACCAATCCGTTTCCCTGCACACTGGTGTGCGGACTATTCAAAATACCGGGGTTTTCTGACAGGCGGTATTTCAACCGCCTCGTCCCTACTCCCTTTTTTTGGAACACGGCTCCGCCGCCAAAACTTTAATCTCGCACCCACACAATACCGCCAGCTACGCAGGCTAATTCAGTGTCATCATTACTCTTTTTTATTGTAACTAAAACACCAGGACAGTGTAAAGGACACATATTTTTGGTGTATTTTGACACCAAAATTGGGTTACGTTAACCCAATTTTGGTGTTACTAAACACCAACATAGAGAAAATACACACCAAATCAGTGTTGCTGTAACACTGCAAAGGTGTTTTTAAACACATTCAGGATCGTATGTAGGTCATCAGATTTACACCATTTGGGTGTAAATATACACGACAGCAGTGTTAACTGAACACCTATTTGGTGTTCACACAGCTGCAAAAATTTACACTTTTTTGGTATTACCATAACACCTCGATTTTGCTGTGATATATACCATGCAAACGAAACAGGTGTACACAGTGAGAAAATACTAAAAAGATAATGAATTTTTTTTTTGTCTTTGAGGGATTTTTGTCGTCTTATTTTTAACCCCCGTTATTGCAATGGTATTATGATAAGGGGTGACCGTCATAATTCCTACGCAAAAACCTTAACAATATAATGAAGCTGTATTGTGTTTTATCATGAGTATTAGACTATAAACTAGACGAGTAAACCTGAAAATAACACGGTGACTGATTGTACAGCACTGATAGGTTGTCGTTATATTTCGTTATTTTTGGTTCAAATCATTGTTAAGTTTTGAGCCTTCCGATGCATGCACCTTTGCTTTTTTAAGGTGCGTGCTTCTTACTATCACCAACGCAGCCGGCAATACTGTTTTCGTTCATCAGTTTCCCCTATTACAGAGCTCTCTTAAAAGTAGGTGACATTTATTATTTCTTTTCCCTCCATTTTTTTAACGCCTTTACTCACAGCTACGTTCCATCTAACATGGAAACAGCTGGATACGAAATGAAAGCAGCATGATTATTTATTACCAATCAAAATATATAAGCACCTTTTTCTTACGTGTTCCTCTCACACTCCTCTCGGGTTGCTTTCATTAGCGATGCCTTTCTTAAGTAATCACCCCTCTGTCACGACTAACAAACAAGCAGGCAATTTCAATACAATATCACAACGTAGAAAATATTGAGTTCTGTATCGTGCTATGACGTCTTATCTTAAGCATTATTTCACCCGCCTGGTATTATAACACGAGTGGACCAAGTACCTTGCAGTGTTAGATTGCGGGACAATAGACGTTCTATCCATCTGAAGCAGACGGAAAGAACGTGTTGAACGATCCAAACAGATCTCTCAGATAGTGAGCGGGAGTCCTTTAAAGAAACGAAAATAGAAAGAGAAAGAAAAAATCGCTTTCGTGGTGCGGCACTTTCACCTTTGTCGTTGTCATACACGTGAAAGCAATGGCGATCTGACACGAATTTTCGAGTTCCATGAAACTAGCAATTTTACTGCTTATGGCTGCCTTATTTCTTTATTGAAACGTCGACACTAGTTTTCTTATTCTACGAAGAAACGTTTCAGCGTTGTTTACGTTTCGTTGTTGTTTACGCGAAAGATGTAATCTTTTTTTAACTTTACCTAGTATGTCATCCGTAAGTAGAACACTGCGGAGGAAAAAACAAAACCGAACACTTTTCATGGTCTGATGACGAGGTGGAATTGTTGTTGAATGTCACAGTCGACTACAAAACTTCGAAGGCCGTTGATTTCTCTCATACATGTTATGAAGTGCGATATTTAACTCCAAGCATGCAATTAAACTTGATATCATGGACAACAAAAAAACTATAACCTCGTCGTCCGCCATGTTGGATTTATGATCGAGGAAGACTCGGGCAATGAAATCATGTGACAATCAGGACGTCGCTGAGCGTCGCCGGTTTCGAAAAGTTCCGTTTTTAAAATGTTCTCCGTCCACACTCATACGGCTAGCCGGCGTTTGTAAATTCTTCCAGTCTGGAGAACGTTTTCGAGAAGGTCCGTTTTCGATGGAGAATTTCTCCGGATCCGTGCGGATTAGTGTGGACGGAAGGCGTAACCGGAAAAACAAATTTATCGAAGGGGCCTCAGACGAACTTTAAAACAGAGCAAGACGTCGAACTTTTTGCTATAGTTAACTCAATAAGGCCTGTTCAAACGTCGTGCTACTGCCGTGCTAAGCTGGCTCAGACATCGAATTTAATTCAGTCGAATAGAACGCGGCTGTTGCCGAAAATAAAATACAATAATAAAGAAACGGTTCAGCAAACTTTTAAATGTATTCTAATGCATTTGTAATTTATGAATTGAGTTCGGCACGGCGGTAGCACGACGTTTGAAACCAAGTCGAGCTACTGCCGTGTGGCACGGCAAGGCTTGCCGTGCTACACGGCAGTAGCACGACTTGGTTTCAAACGTCGCGCTACTGCCGTGCTAAAGTCGAATTTAATTCGATCAATTGAGTTCGGCACGGCAGTAGCACGACGTTTGAAACGGGCCTAAGCAAGTTTGGTTCGTCTCATGAAAAGTTCGACGTTTGGCCTTCCTAGACCTTATAGGTTTTAGTAACTTTTATAAACTGGAAGCTTTATTTCCGAGGGGGCTTGTAACCGGAATTAAGAAAAAGCGCTTCGAAACAAGCCAGCAGTGCTGATCAAAATTTTACGTTTTGCATTTACTGTTTTTTTAGTTACGCTTCAACGTCATAATAGATCAGATTCATTTCAATAATTTTTGCGGGAGACTTGTATTTCCTGAGGAGCTTATAATCGGCCGGCGGATCATTAGCCATACCCGCGGAGTATCTCGATTATCCTGGTCGGATATATTTTATGATTTACAGGTGGATGGGTTATAACGTTGGGAGTGGGGGGAGAGAGAGCTTATTAGCGGCAGTTTACGGTATTTCCCTTTGGAAATTAATCTGTTTGCTCTGATTCCTTATAGTAATAATAAAGGCCATTCATGTACAATAGAAGACTAGAACCTCGGTGACCCGAACTCAAGTTAGCGGGTTCGAGTTATAGGGCCTGTCGATTATGTATTATTATTCTGATGATCCGGTATGACTCGTAAAAAAACATAATTCGAGTTATCGGGGGTTAAGTTTGATCAAGGTCGAGTTGGCGAGGAATTCGAGTACTGGTCCGAGTTTAAGTTCATGGAACCGAGTGAAATCCAAGGGAAATGAGACTTAACTAGTGTACTTTCCGAGGTTCTACCGCATCATCAATAATTTAAAATGTGAAACTACTGGGCTCCCGATAGGGTTCTTCAATCCCGTAATCCCGAGGGTTATTTTTGGCATCCCGTCTCCCGCGCATACTTTCAATCCCGAATCTCGACCCGATTTTTCTTTAAAATCCCGAGTCGCGAGCTTCAAATAAGGGAAATCCCGAATTGGGGTCCTAGCACTTTACATAGATAGTGTCCTGCATCTATATCTTTGTAACCGCCTCAATTTTTTAGAAATTATAAATCCGAATACCTAAAATATCATAGATCCAGGAACATTATTCATGAATCCGCCAAAATCTTTGCGTTCTCAAGAAAAAAAAACCAGCACAAACTGTGACTTATGATAAGCCAAACTTGAATGAGAGAAAAATATTTCTCAAACATAATTAATCTGAAATTAAGTAAAAGCAAGAGATTATGTCTAAATATCTTTCAGATAAAAAAAAAATTTCATTAGAATGATCGACAGTAATTATTAGCATAGACTTGAAAAAATCAGCCGTGAAAACATTCAGAAGGACCCAAGCAAGCAGACACGATCCACGCGATGGCTTGCCGTAGTCTTGTTTGTCGCTCTCTTGTTAACAGGGCTCTATTTAGCTTAGTCACCGGAGGTCACTGATGCAGCGACTATTAAAATGACTCCTTGGTGATTGCCACTACGATGTGGTATGATATGGATCATCGAGGATCAAAATTATGTGACTCTTTGTGGTCGTTTGTCCAATCACGCGAGAGTATTTCAGAAAAAGGGGGTTCCCCAAGTTTAGTTCTTCTTGCCGCATAAAAGCAGGTCATGACACGTGCTCAAAATAACCTAAAACTCAAAAACTAGACTCTTAATCAATGGATGATTATGAATTCTGACCAGTTTGTTGGTGATTGTAGGTATATTACCCATGCAAACGAAACGGGTGTACACAGTGAGAAAATACTGAAAAGAACATGATTTTTGTCCTTGTCTTTCAGTTTCAATGGTTGGACAAAAGGACTAATGAACTAGCGATAGTGGTGAAAGACATTCGCGCGTTAAGGGACTCATTCGAGCCCTGATTGGATGAAGTGTGATGGAAATCTGCATGGCCCGAGATTAAAAACTCTATAGTGTTAAAAAATATATGAGTGAGAACAGTTTAAAACTTGGAAGGACTTGGACAGAGAGACAATTTTCGTTTATTCGATTAATAGTTTTTGAATTCGCTTGGTAGATTTTTGGGAATTTGAATTCGGTCAAATTGTAAAATTCGTAGCTAAGAGTTTGTGTACAATTTTTGAATATAGTTCATTCTCGTGAACAATGGTATTATGATAAAAGGGGTCCTTAATTATTATGTTTGTTATAGAGTGAGTATTAAAGACTATAAACCGTGAATAACATTGATTGTACAACACTGATGCTTTGTCGTTTTATTTCGTTATTTTTGGATTCAAATCATACTTAAGTTTGAGTACTGTAGTGTGTGTTGCCACACATTCTCTCTCTCGTTCGCCCGAATCATCTAACGTAATAATAAAATCTCTAATTTCGACCAACTGCTTACTTTTTGTCACAAGAGGCAGTCAAAAATACTAAAACTGAAAGAACTATTAAATCACAAGGAGGATAAAGAGGCATCGTAAACTGAAAGCTGTTGACAGAAACGTTATAGATTTCTGTACTCGATTACTGTAATGTTATTGTATTAAATTCAATGTTTTGTTTAAATTGTATCTGTGTACTGATACTGTAATATCGTTATATTGGGGACGATTTTACGCTCTGTGCGCTAAAAACTCATCGTTATATCGGGAATATCGTTATATCGAAGATCGTTATATCGGGGTTCTGTCCCATACATTTTACTGTAACGTTTCCCGGGACATAGCATATTTATCGTTATACCGGGGATATCGTTATATCGAAGATCGTTATATCGGGGTTCCACTGTAGTTACTCAAATGCGTACTTAGAGGAGTTCACGCTAAGAGTTGCATCATGGGTAATCAGGGCAAGGTAGCGGGAAATTAGAAGACTGCATTAGAATTCAAAGCCAGCTAATTCTTTCTGAATTCATATGTTTCATGCTTTCTCTTTGAAAAGAGTAACTCACGAGTTCAAAGAAACAATACACTAAATCTGGAGAGCAAAGAAGTCCGTGATCAGTTTTTAAAAAACCTCATCTTTTCCATACATTTTCTGTAATTTTAATACTGTTAAATCACAGAAAAATGTATGAGAAAATCAAGGTTTTCGAAAAACTGAAGTCCTCTTGTCATTCCCGTGTAATGTAAAATGATATAACCATGAGGCGCGGCTTTTAGAAAAATGTAATTTAAGGTGACCCCGTCATTAACACAGGAGGGTTGAGCTATGACTCTCGTCCAGTTTCGGCCCTCTAAAGCTACTGTAAATGCGGGCAACAAAAGCTTTCAACTCATTTTGCAACATTGCTGCAAGACAAAATGCACGTTTTACCACCCACGAATCAAACCTGTCTTGCCTCATATTAGGTTGTTGCAAGTTGCTTGAATACTGGCTTCTGATTTGCGCAACCTGCAACTACCTGAATGGTTGCAAGACAGGTTGGAACGTGGCTAGTAAAACGCAAAACATCGCTATTCAACTCGTTTGGCAGCAAGTTGCAAGTTTTTGTGGCAGGTTTTACCGTACATTCACGCAGCGCTTCCCTTTTTTTCGGGGGACAGTCGTCTGCGCATGCCTGAGGGAGAACAATCATAATGACTCAAACGTCAGAAAAACACACGACAAATTCAGAGAAGCCTAGCTAAAAGCAGCATGGATGGGCAAAACCGAGGGAGCTTACTTGTAAACGGAATGCATTTATGTGGTAAACTGCGTCTGTTTCAAGTTGATTTATTTTGTATGAAGGCGGAACCGGTTTAAATGCACGGAGATCATCAATATTCTTTGTGTGTTTATTTTTCGATAAACGGCGACGCGTTTCTTTCAGCAAATCGTAGTTTTAAAGCTAACAAAAGCATATTACAAATTAATACAGTGATCTTATCACTTTAATTTAGCCTGAAGTATTATAATAAGATTCTCTTGTATTTACAGTGATTTATAACTATCTATACAAAGCCTTGTCTAGAAGTCAAGAGACTATGAATTCTACATTTCTAATAATAAATGTTTGTTTTCCCTGTGAAAATTGTACAAATGTAAAATGTTAATGTTCTTCAATAAAAAAACTAGGCACATCTAATTGGCTAAATGATAATATAAACAACACGCGCATATTTTACAGTTCAATCGTAACAGAGAGAGAGAAAGAGATTTTGTGCGCTGTGTGTGACTGTGATCACTTCCAAGAAGTCATTTGAAATACATATTGATACATTCTGCTTCGAAAATGAGCCGCAGTCTTCCTTGAACTTCATTTCATAAAAGGAGCGGAAAAGCAAACAGTTTTGAACACATTGAGTGAAAAGGTGAATTCGTGATGAGCACCTCAGTCTTGACGCTACAATGCGGGAATTCTGCCACAATATGAACAGATGAATCTGAAACAGAAATAGCACTTTTAGAACCGTAAAGATTTACCATAAAGGGTTGTCTTGTTTTTTCGAACCAAAACTCGTTTTCATCTCCCATCCAGAACATTGTTACCTTTCCTCTGGTTACTGAACTAATTTCCAGCCGTTACCTACGATTTTTTGCCAGAAGTGGGGGAAAGCTAGGAGTATGAAGAGTAAAGAAAGCGTCTGTAAAAGTTTAACTTAATGCTCCACACTCAGAAGATTATTCTTGGTTTTTTGGTACTGCAACAAAAAAAAAAACTTGCACATCGCGCCAACACCCAAATGTGAAACAAGTCACCACCAGCTTTCCACCGGAAGATGACCTTCAACCCCTACCTACTAGCTTTTTATAGTACACTGAATATTAGCAAGTGATCTGAGCGAAAATACGCCACCAAGTCGACATTTTGTATGCTTGATTGGCATTGCAAAAAAGAATTAGAAGCAAAACCATTCACATCGTTATTTGAGAGCAAGGCAATGAAATGGTCACATCCCAGTTTATTCATCCTATTAACACTTGAATGCAGTTGACTGGTAGTAGGGTAGAAAAAGACCTGTAGAGTGACGTTACTTTAATAACGTTACTTTACTTGACGTTACCCGTGAAATAGATAGTAGATTAAGATCTCCCAAATTACTCCTTCCCACGATTACTAAAACAACACTGATTCGACAATTTAAAAGTTAATTGATCATATTCGTTCTTTTCAATTTCCAAATAGTGTCAATGGGTGTGTTAATTATTTACTTAATACTTATTTTGTTTTGTTCTGTTGTGTTGTTTGCTACTACAGTGTATTTACCTGTCATCATTGTGTAAAAAATAGTATTGATTGTTATAGCTAGGCGAGAGCACAAAAACGTATGTTTATTTAGCTCTTAGACATCTTTGTTATCATAATGCATAGTTTTATGTAACAATTTCTTCTTTTCTTTTCATTAGCTATCAAAACATGTAGATTTCTCTATTTCAGGTGGCTGTAATAATGAAGGTTGTTTGTTTGTTTGTTTGTTTTTGTTTAGACTCTGATACGCAACATCAAGAGAGAATGAGCTCATTCTCTCTTAGCAACATACCCTAAAATTCCGAAAATAAGCCCCGGGGCTTATATTTTTCAAAGGCCCTTTTTGAGGGGCTTGTTTTTAGAGGGGCCTTTATTCGAAGGGGCTTATGTACGGAGGGAAATTTGCTTTTCAAAATTGATTGGGCTAGCTTGTAGTGGGAAGGAAATTTACCATTTTTGCTTTGTTTTACTTTGTATTCGCTGGCAAATTCCAAGTACAAGCTCCCCGGGGGGGATTATATTCGGAGGGGCGATTTAACGGAGGGTTTTTTGCGTTACGATTTTGGAAGGCTTATATTTGGAGGGGCTTATACGCGGAGGGGCTTATTTTTGGAATTTTACGGTATATATTTAAAGGACTAGGTCATAACATTTACCCAAATTCAAACAGAGGGAATGACCACCAAATTGAGCGAAACATTTAAACAACCCCTCAAAAAGTTAGTGACACAACAAATACAAAAGTAGGCACGGATGGACAAACTTGAAGAAGATTGAAGCGGATTGCAAATGAGGTTATGGAAAACCTGTTAGCCTAACAGGCTAACATTTGATATAATGCTTTGGCGACCCTATTTTGTTGGAAAAAAAGGTGTGATTTTGTCATTCTCAAGTTTCATAGCGAATGATGACGGGTAACTCGCATTACATATTAAATGATCAAGGCAAGCGTGAAACTACAGCCTCTTCAAACACTAATTTCATCACGTTTTCTTTTGTGGGTATTTTGTGGTTCAATTTTACCCTTGGTTTAAATTTTATTTCCTTTGTTTTTGGGTATGGTAGCGTATGATATATAATGAGTTTGAAACAAAGGAAAATAATCTTTAACCCAGGGATAGAATTGAACCACAACATGTACTTGTATCTACTTGGCACTAATTGTTTCATACTGTTTCACAGGTTAATGATTAAGTAAAGTAACGGTATAAGATGAAGTTGTCGAAATGAAACTAGTTCTGAAAACGTTTCCCCCTGGAAGGTGTGGTTATTTCTTTTTTTACTCACGTTGAAGAACTTGATCTTGTGAGTCGTGGATAATTGTCATGCTGGAAAAAAGGGAGAGAGAAAGGTTCTTTTGGATCTGAAACTACTTAGGCAAAATTTTAAATTAAAACTACCTCATATGAACTAAGTCTCGAGAGAAAACGTCCACTCGTATAGGCACTAGTTATAATAATATGGTTCGGTGAATATCAAGTCATCACATGACTGGGAGTCAATCTCACAATTATCCCCTCTCCCTTACCCCCTTAGGAAGGCCTGATACTCAGGCTACCTCATAGGACCAGGCTCCGCTGTGGGGAAAAATGGCAAAAAACGGAGTGAAACGACATAAAAAAATCAGAGAGTAAAGAGAGTCGAGAAGTGGACTGGGGAGGGGGAAAGGGCCATTCTCCCCAGACTTCCGATTTTTTGGCCTTTTCCCCGACTGCGAAGCTTGGTCCCAGGCTAGAATGAAACCCCTAAGAGAGTCTACGTAGGAGGCTAATTTTCGCCCTAAATATAGTCCTAATAAGTGAAATACCTACACATATGGTAAAGAGGGTGACAACCATGTTTATTTTGGTGTTTCTTATCAAATTTTACTTCGATCCCAGTTGCAATTAGAATTAACACGATTTTTTACCCAACAAACTGAAGCTGACGGCTTTTTTGTTGAAACATCCCAGGTTTCCGTTTTAAGTTTGTTAAATTTAGAATTTGTGCCACTTTTTTTTGTTGTTGTTAAAGGATCTTTACAAGTCATGCTGCTTCATTGTTACCCCACTTCATCTTAGATTGGGCTTTTAATAGAAATGCAACCCTGATTGATGTACCCGAATTTAGACGATGAGAAGGATGGGAAATACTATGCTCACCCCGCCGCTAATGACCAGGGGCCTTGTGTTGTTCAGTTCTGCCCTTAGAGAACAGGTGCAAAGAAAAGTAAAACGGGTTTTTCTCTCCTCATTTTCATTCAGACCCCTCCCTTTCCGCTTGATTTCAGTGTTAATTTTTACTTATACCTACCTGTGTTGCATCCAGAGTCACAAAACCATTTTTAGAAAGCAAATCAAGCAACAGCGATTGATCCTTGGTGTGTCTGATTACAAACCAGTCAGCCAGACCGTCTTTTGGATTTTCCATACAAGACCGCTGTAAACGCTGACCCTGATACCCTTGGTAAGCTGGGTTTGGCGCATTTTGTTCTTGTGATACAGAAAGGCGATCATTGTTTATTCTTTTAAAGTAAGACAAAAAAACAGAGAAAAAGAAAGAAAGTCAACTGGAGATAGATGTTTCCTGAAAATCAGTGACACAAGCGACTCTGAGGCGCTTTTCCCGCTCGGTTCTCTTCTTTGCTCGTCATCCTTTAATTAATTTTGCACTCTCTGAAAGCCAAGCTTTGTTTAAATAAAAGTACGGTGTCCACGCTATGTAAAGCCCCACACAAACTGACGCAACGCTTTGTTGGCCAACAGTTCCATACACTGTTGGATGTTACATGTTTCGTCCGTTTGCACTCCCTGTTTAGTGTTACATATTGTTGGGAGTTGTTGCATCCGTTTGCGCACACCACTGCCAACACAGAGGCAAAATCTCCCAACATTGTTGGGCCAACAATGTTGGGAGTTACTGCGTCCGTTTGCATGTAGCTAAGCGGTTACAGCGATAATGCATCTTAACGAAATTGTGTCCTCTACTAAATGACAGAGCTTCTCACGATTCTGCTACCTTGAAAATAACTAAAGACATCTGAAACCTAGCTCGAGTAAAAATTTGGTCCGAATAACTAGTAAAAAGTAGACTTGCTACGGTCAACTCGACCACACGAGTTTTCTTAGCGAGCGGAACGAGCTTTCGGGCGCCGGACTTTTTTCAAAGTCTAAATAAGAGTTAATTTCTGCATGGTTGACCTACCGACAAATTCCCTTTCTACAGCAATTGGCATTCTTGTCCACATGCCGAGTGAATTGTTTACAGGTGGCACAGAAAAAAGCAGACATTTTTCCTCCAAACGTACAGCCTAGCAGTTTCGGGCACTATACTAAAATAAAGGTGACAAAATTTAATACAGATATAATATTGAATCTTAGCCTGCAAAATTGCCATTTAAATTCCATCTACTTTTTTCTTCTTTAAAACAGTACACAAGACTGTCAAGATACTTTGCAGTCTTTCGTCACTTCCTTTCGAACTACAATACAAAAGAGTTAATGAAAAGACCCTATACACCGGCGCGTAACGCCAAATTTCAGTGAAGCGTACCGATCCTCAGGCCACTTAAGGCATGACTATCTAATTAAATATGCATATTTGATAAAATGCTATTTAGAACGGTTTGCTTCTATCAATGATCCTGAAAATTGAACTACAAATGTAGCTTAATGGCCATTTTAGAAGCTCAAATTTTTGTCACGTGACTGATAATTGAGAATTAACAGTCAAAATATTTACTCTAAAATGTGGAAAGGATAATGAAAGAACAACAAGTTCTTTTAGGTACATTTCAGAGGCTCTTAAAAAGGTTCTTATAAATTCGCCTTGTATGTGTGTTTACGTTTTCTAGGAATCGGTAAGTAAAAAGAAATGGGGCACGTGACTTATTAATTAGTTAAATAGCTAATAGGATAAATAACATTTCCAATCATACATGGCGAATTTATGATTTACACTGTTTATGTAACATTTTGGTAGTGAAATTCCTAAGATTAAGGTTTGAAAACCTCCCCGTTTAGGAAAACGTGTTTTTGTGACGTTATTGACGAAGCGATGTCACGTGTTATTTGAAATCACGTTTCACTTGTTTTTTGCGTTGAGCCACATTTGTAGTTCACTTTTCAGGAGCACTGATGGAAGCAAACTGTTCTAAATAGCATTTACTAAAATATGCATATTTAGTTAGGTGGTCGTGGCCTGCCGGCCGGCGTGAGGGAGTTTACAGGAGGTCGCGAGTCAATATCAACAAAGCGAATTCCATGTATGATGTTGACAGAAACACACAAACTAATAAAAAACTCCTCAGAAAACTGCGGCACGCAAGTGAATAGTATACTTTTAAAACTGAATATACTTCATTATATTTTCCTACTTTGTGTACTTTTTGTTACTTAAACTCTGCCGATCTACTAGGTCCTACTAGTCTTAAATTCGTTGAGCCACATTTGTAGTTCACTTTTCAGGAGCACTGATGGAAGCAAACTGTTCTAAATAGCATTTACTAAACTATGCATATTTCATTAGCTGGTCATGGCCTGCTGGCCGGCGTGAGGGAGTTTACAGCAGGTCGCGAGTCAATATCAACAGAGCGAATCCCATGTATGATGTTCACAGAAACACACAAACTAATAAAAAACTCCTCAGAAAACTGCGGCACGCAAGTGAATAGTATACTTTTAAAACTGAATATACTTCATTATATTTTCCTACTTTGAGCACCTTTTATTTCTTAAACTGTGCTGATCTACTGGTCTAAAATATTTCAGTAAACAAAAATACATGCTATAAAACTACTAAAATTACAATCAGAAAAGCTAAATGAGTAAGAGCTATTAAATTCGGTTTACAACATTAACACTAAAAACAATTTTTATATTAAATTGTCAATAAAGAAAATTCAGAAATGTTTCGCCTAAAATGACGAGACTGGACATCAACGTATTCATCACTATCCGGTATTCTTCTGACAATTATGATCTAACGTACTGACATGTCGTCTACTGCAGACGTCATAGCGATGTCACATTTTGGAAAGACAGTAGAAAATAATTTACCGTTTATTCCCTGTAACGCTGAGTGGAGTTTCTTCGTTCGGGATACCCTACGAGGACTCGTCTTTCATGTGAAGTAACCGAAATGAAATTAATGTCTTCATGAGTAATTATGCTAGTGAATAGGCCACTTGCCTTAAAAGGACATGTGACATCATCGCGGAGCTCTCGCTCGCGAAGAGCGCGCAGCGGAGCACCATGGGTAAAGAAATGTGGTAAACTACCCATCCGAGAAAATTTGGTAATCACGTGACCGTACACCGACTGCCCGCCCGCCCGACCATCCGTCCGCACCACAGGCATACCAATGTAAAATAATTCAATCAACAGGTATGGCAACTCAAATGCAACTCAAGGTTTTATTTGGAAAGAATGCGCACGGCCGCCCGGACTTTTAGAAAGAAAAAACAACAACAAAGTCGTGTCTTTTTCGCTGTTATCTGAGAGAAAGAGCTAGAGGGAGTGATCAAAAACAAAAGAGAAGAATTTTGTAGGAACAAAAACATGAAAATTCAAAGCGGCTGTGAGACAATGAGAAATGCTAGCGGCCAGCAAGGTGAAAATAAGCGGCAATGAAAAATAAAAGCGAACATGAACATGGGAGACAAAATATTGGGTAAGCACATGCGACAATTCCTCCATAAAAATAATGTGCAACTAGGAAGTTTGACGTTTTAGTCCTACAAAACAGCGTTGTAGTTGTGCTACTGACAACGGCAAAGAAAGACAAAAAGCGTGCTGCACGTGCAAATTTGTGTTTTTGCTAATTAGAAAAAGAAGTGTGCTGTACGTGCAATTTGTTTTTTTGATAATTTTTAGATCTATTGATTAATTTGTTTGTTTACAAGTATTTTTAACCAGAGCTTCGCTTTTAGCCCTGGCTAAATCTATATATTATCGTTGTTTTGAAAATGAAACTTATATAAATTTGCCTTTAAAGAACGATTAGTGGATGATATCTTAACATAAAACAATAGTGGTTTAGTTTTTCAAACCGGAACTATTAAAATGAGTAAGTTGGTAGCTGGTCATGTGACCAAAATGTGATTTTTAAAATTATGAATTACCTCTTTCTGAACACAAATTTTAATTTGCACTTAAGCTTCAAGGAAAATGTTGAAAAGATGATGTAAGGTGTAACGTTTACAGACCATCTTCAGACGTTCTATCCGTCCGAAGCAGACAGAAAGAACGCGTTGAACGATCCAAACTCATTCAGACGAACCTAACTGAGGCAGACGTCGAACTTTTTACTAACTTACTCGCTAAGTTTGGTTCCTCTCGTGCATAGTTTGACGTTTGGCCTTCCTAGGCCTTATGGGTTTCATTAACTCTTATAAACGAAGAGCTTTTTTTCCGAGGAGGCTTTAATAACCGGCATAGAAAAAGCGCTTCGAAACAAGCTATATCAGTGCTGATCAAAATTATACGTTTTGCGGCATTTACTGTTTTTTTTAGTTACGCTTCAAAACGTTATAATACTTCAAATTCATTTCGATACATTTTAAGGGGGGCTTACTTTTCTTTTCGGGGGAGCTTATAATCTGATCGGATCGGTAGTCATACACGAAGCGAGTTTCGTAGTTATCCTCGTCGGATATATTTTTTGGTTTACAGGTGAATGGCCCTATGCTTGGGGGAAGGGGGGAGAGCTTACTAGCTGCGGCAGCGAAGCTTATATAAGCGGCAGTTTGCGGTATTCTCCTCCGAGAAATTATAATCTGTTTGTTCTGATTTTATATAGGAATATGTAGAGGCCATTCATGTACAGTAGAACCTCGATGACCCGAACTTAAGTAAGCGGGTTCGAGTCATCGGGCCGGTCGATTATGCATTATTATTCTGATGATCCGGTATGACTCATAAGACCCTAATATGTTACAAAAACAATAATTCGAGTTATCGGGGTAAAGCTGTACTGTTTGATCAAGGAAAATGAATGAAATTTCGTTGAGTTGGTGAGAAACTCGAGTACGGGTACTTCAGGTGCAAGTCCAACGGAGATGGGACTTAAATAGTTTAGTCATCGAGGTTCTATTGCATTATCAATAATTTTTTGAAATGTGAAATTACTGGGTCCCCAATAGCGTTCTTCAATCCCGTAATCCCTACCTCCACGGATCCCGTAATCCCAAGGTTTATTTTTGGCATCCCATCTCCCGCGCTTCCGCGCATACTTTCAATCCCGAATCTCTCCGCGATTTTGCTTTAAAATCCCGAATCCCGAGCTTCAATGAAGAGAAAACCAGGATCCTGAAAAGCCTAATGGAGTCTTGCAAATTACACCAAACATCATAATTCGTTACCTGGCACTTCACATAGATTGTGTACTTTATGTATATCTTTGTAACGGCCTCAAATTGTCAGAAATTAGCGAATCCGAATACGCAAAATCCAAGAACATTATTCAGGAATAAAATCATGATCCAACAAAATCTTTGCGTTCTCAAGTATAAAAACCCATCACAAACTATGAGCTATATTTATGATAAGCCAAACTTTAAGGAAAGGAAAATATTTCTCAAAGATAATGAATCTGCATGAAATTAAGTAAATCTGAATATCTATCAGATGGGAAAAAAAACTCATTAGAATGATCAACAGTGACTATTAGCGTAAAATCAGCTGTGAACTAACCTTACGTATGAATTTGACAGTTTGTTGAAAGCAGACGCGATCCTCGTGGTGACTTGCCGTAGTCTTGCTTGTCGCTTTCTTGTTAACAGGGCTCCATTTAGCTTAGTTAAGGTCACCCATGCAGCGACTATTAAATGACTCCTTGGTGCTGATTGCCACAGTCACTGAAGATTCCAGTGTAGCTTGTAGGTTTTTTGTGAATCATACAGCTCGTGACATATGATATGGTTCATGTAACTCTTTGTGGTGGTTTGTCCAATCGCGAGACGTAGTTCAGGAAAAGGGGGTTCCCCTGGCTTAGGGTGTACAGTTCAAACCGGAAAACAAATAAACATCTTAAGAGTATTTCAAGTATTCATGGTTTTCCGGAATTACAGTAATGCTTTTCCTAGAAACATTAGGACCCTTCTCTAGCACCATAAGGTTTTTCATGGAAAACCGCAAACAACAAACTTGAGAATGCCAAGTGACCGCGGCCTTGTGTTGCGTTTCAGCAGTTTGCAGTTCACGTTTAAACGGCAGGAGGGGCGTCCAGAGGGAAGTGATTTACGGCAAGGTTTTTTGCCACTAAAAATTGTACAGCCTCTACGTTTAAAAGAACGAAGTAGCTTTCTTTATCCGTCTGCGATGTGCTTGTTGGATGTTTGAACTCGAATAAACGAATTATCTCTATTATTAGAAGTGATGCACTTTGACTCGAGGAAAAACAACATGTCGGCCCTAAACAATGAACACCTTGTTAAAATTTGAAATCCCGGCATTGTGAAAGCGCGAACGTGTAACAGCAAACTGCGGTTGTTGTGGTTTGTGTTTTTCCATGAAAAACCAAATACTAAAGGTCTGTATCAGTGCTGTCACGTCAAATAACCTGAAACGCGAAAACCACAACTCTGGTCAAAACATCTTGAAACACTTGAGGAAATCAGGCATGAAGACGTATTTTGCTAAATGAACTCATATTCTACCTCTTTAAAAAAGCTTGGGAATGTTATTCGAAGAGCCTATTTCTGCTGCCCCCCTCTCATCGTCCTCTCTGTGTCCCGTGCCCAACATCCGTGTGAAGCGTCTTAACCCTAGCTTGTTAATAATAATAAGCCGTGAAGTTTTAGAAAAACTGAAAGAAAACACATAAAAACTATAAACAAACTGAACTATGCCAGCGTATTTACAGGACCTGCATTGATAGCAGTTTTTTTCTTAAAACTGAAGCAGCAATCCTGCATAAATATGTTTAAATTATTATTATTATTATTATTATTTATATACAGACTGAAACTGTTAGCCAGATGTTATGGAATCTGCAGCAAATAATCTCTTTAGTTTGTCTCAGTTCCAGGGTAGCAGCTATTAGAAACAACAAATGTTATTCAAGAAAGGCCACACTTTTTGCTAATATTATTATTCCATTTGTCTCTTCCTACACAGCAGAATCGTATGCCCTTCTCCCAGAAATAAATACTGAGATAACAAAGCCCTGGGCTTTTGGCCTAGCCTCTGTTGGGTCAGACGTCGAGCAATCAACTGAATCAGATTAAAATATATTAAAATGAATTATTAGTTTGACTCAAGAGACTTTATTAAGTTTGTCACATGTTAAGATCGGCGTTTGTCCCGGAGACCATCTTCAGACGTTCTATCCGTCTGACAGACAGAAAGAACGTTTTGGGCGATCCAAACTCGTTCAGACGAACCTAACTGAGCCAGACGTCGAACTTTTTACTAACTTAACACACTAAGTATTGTTCCTCTCAAGAAAAGTTTGACGTTTGGCCTTCCTACTCCTTATAGGTTTTAGTAGCTCTTGTAAACTGGGAGCTTTATTTCCGAGGGGCTTATAACAGGAATAGAAAAAGCGCTTCGAAACCGAGCTGAAGCAGTGCTGATCAAAGTTATACGTCTTCAATTTGCATTTACTAGTTTTAGTTACGCTTCAAAACGTCATATAATAGATCAACTTCATTTCAATACATGTGCATTTTGAGGGGGACTTGTAATTCCCGGGGAGCTTATAATCGATCGGATCAGCAGAGAAGGATACCCGCGGAGCATCTCGATTATCTTGGTCGGATATATTTTATGGTTTACAGGGGGATGTGCTATAACTTGGGGGGGGGGGGGGGAGCTTATAAGCGGCAGTTTACGGTTTTTCTTATAGTAATAATAGAGGCCATATATACAAGAGAACCTCGGTGACCCGAACTCAAATTAGCGGGTTCGAGTTATCGGGTCGGTCGATTATGCATTATTATTCTGATGATTGGGTATGACTCATAAGACTCTAATACGTTGCAAAAACCATAATTCGAGTTATCGGGGTAAAGTTTTTTGATCAAGGTCCGAGTTTACGCTAAGTAACCGAGTAAAATCCCAGGGAAATGGGACTTTGATAGTTCGAGTGAGTTACCGAGGCTCTACTGCATTGTCAATAATTTCAAATGCGAAATTAGTGGGTCCCCAATTAGTCCCCGTATATCCCGACCTATAAACCCACGGATACTGTAATTCCAAGGGTTATTTTTGGCATCTCCCCCGCATACTTTCAATCCCGAATCTCGCTCTCCCGAGTCCCGAGCTTCAAAGAACGGAAATCCCGGAATCAAATGCAAATAAAACGCCAAACATAATTCGCTACCTAGCCCTCACATAGATTGTGTCCTGCATGTATATCCTTGTAACGGCCTCAAATTTTTAGAAATTAAATTAGCTAATCCGAATACCCAAAATATCATAGATTGCAGGAACTTTATTCATGAATCCGCCAGGAGCCCACCCATGCCAAGTCTGCGCTCTCAGCTACAAAAACCAAAAACCAAACTTTAAGGAGGGGAAAATGTTTCTCATATAAATCTGAAATTAAGTCAATCTCAATACTCTATCAGATTAAAAACACTCATTAGAATGATCGACAGTAATTATGAGTATAAACTTGAAAAAATCAGACGTGAACTCAGAAGAATCCACTAACCTTTCAATGTAGTAAAGTAGTGCGTTTGACAGTTTGTTGCAAGCACACGCCGGATCCTCGAGGTGGCTCGCCGAAGTCTTGCTTGTCGCTCTCTTGTTAACAGGGCTCTATTCAGCTCAGTCGGGGCTGATGCAGCGACTATTAAATGACTTCTTGTTGCTGATTGCTAAACTCACTGAAGATTCTTTATCTTATAGTTTCTAAGATCAGATCAGTCATGCATGCAGTTCGGCCGTATGTGACTCTTTGCCCAATCGCGAGACGTATTTTAGGAAAAGGGGTTTCCCCCTTGCTTGCTGCACCTGAACCTATCCCGTAGTCAAGGTGACCGTTATGATAAAACCGGTCCTCCTACGCAGAAAGCTATCGACCATATAAAACATAAAGAAGCTGTATTATGTTTGATATATAGAGTGAGTATTATAGACAATAAACTAGACGGGTAAACCTAAACAACACTGATTGTGCAGCACTGATACTGAGTATTGTAGTGTGTGTTACTACGTTTGAAGTAAGTAAGGAAGGTATAATTTGGACCAACTTTTCTTATATCAGTTCTTATAAGTAACTCAGGGAATGAAGATCTGAGTACGTGTTTAGAATGGGTTAATTGATGACTAGAGCTCCATAATCAAACACTGGCAGTTTTCTATGAAACACTGGCAGGTTAGGCAGAAGAGAAATTGCAAGATTAAAGGCGCAGCACGTCAAGAAAATATTGTTGATTATTACTCTATGAATTATTTGTTCAAATCATAACACAAGGTTGCTTGGTCTTACATGCTTTTTAAGTTAAGGAAAAAGAAATACTTTTGTTATTTAGTTATTTACTTGCTTATGTTTATTTAGTCGTTTATTTATTTGTCTATTCATGTACATGTAGAAAAAAGAATTTGCATCCACGTAGGGTTTGAGCAAAACCAAAAAATTGGCTTGACCACCTACTACTCATGACGTCAAATCCGGTAACCATAGAAACTGACCATCACATTTTATCGTTTAGGAAAAAACCTAAAAAAAACATCAGAAAAGGGGTGGGCAACCACCACGCCCCCCTCTTGTATGTCCGAGGGTTAAGCTTAAAAAGAACGTGTGCTGGTTTCAATACGTGTATCACACTGAGAAAGATACTGTAGAACGAGTTGCAAAAAAGTTGCAACATAATTTAATTTTTTTTATAGTATTGATCATACCTTGGATTGGTTTATGGTCTTTTTTGTCAACTTCTTTAACTTTCCTTTGATATTTTTCCAAGTAATCCGGCATTTTGCTTTCGACAAGAGGACAAGGATTCAACTACGCATGGGCATACTTTGTCGTCGCTCCCATGAGCGTCACTGAACCTAGCCTGTTCCAGGTTCAGAGATAGTCGAGTCCGCGTTATCTAGTCCCTAGGCCTTATTATTCCGCGCGGCCAAAGCGTTTCGGGTCACCTAAGTCAATTGACCTAGAGGGACTGGGAAAACTCCGTATAGGGACATGGCAAGGGTCTGCGGGGATTGAGAAAGCGCGAACACGAAAATAAAACGGGATTCAAAACGGGAGGAAACTGGTGAGAAACTGGAACAGGCTGCTTTGAACCCAAATGCAGATAATAGTGCCGGGTTCTTTTTAGGAGCTCGAGATGGGGTTGGATAAAGGTTGGATAGGAATTGGGATGAGGATAGAGGCCTGAATAAAGATATCAGTTGGGGCTGGGCGTACAATTTCACAGTGGTCTGTAGTGGCATAGAAAAAACAATTCTCACCGATCATGCGTTTCCGTGGGAGTGGCAAATAAGTTGAGGAAGTTGTGCAAGAGCGAAAAAAGGAACTATGTGGCACAGCTGGGAGACTAGGTTAGGGCCCTTTAGTCCCCTTTAGTCCCCTTAATTCCCTTTTTGCACTCGCATCAGTTGAAACAGTGCGAGAGCGAGAGCGAGAGCGCCTGCTACGGTTGGTTGAAAAATAGTCTCCTTTCTGGGTCAACAGAATGTATAAAGCCCGAGCCATACTATTCTTATAGGAGGGTCTGAATGGGAGGGTCCACTTGTCTGTTGTCGGTTAAAATTCAGGTACTTTGTCGGCAGTCGGTTAAAATTTTCGATCTTTGTCGGTAGTCGGTTAAACTTTTTGATTTTTGTCGGTTGTCGGAAAATCTCTGTTAATAAGTAAAAACGCTTGTTAACTATTACGATTTTTATGTATTTCACCCAGTTTCAAGACTTTGATGCGTAAGGAAAGAGTAAAACTTGTAAGAATGCATCATTTGATTGCACTTAAACTTCATTAACTCTTGTTTGTTTATGCAACATGATCATTTATTTCACCCTTGTTTGCTAAATGATATCATGACTACTGATAAAATCACCAAACCTTTTATTAGAAATGCGAACTTGGTTTCCCTGTCGATTACAGGGCACAGTAAAAAGTAATTAATTAATTAATGGACTCCAGCCTTTTGGATACTTAAATTATTCTTAGGGAAAAACTGCAAGGGGTGACAGGATGCACATCTATACCTTTAATTCTTTTGGCTCTAACAAGCATGTCCTTTGCCATAATTTTTAAGAAATAACACTTTAACCCTCCGACGTACAAGTGGTGGAGGGGGGTGGATGCCACCCCCCTGACCCCCCTTTAGGTTTTTCTGGGATTTTTCACCTGACGTTTTCAGTAGATGTTCGTTTATCCCTCACACGCATTTTGAGACAAGTTCAGTGATGATCAGTTTCTATGGTTACGAGGTATGACGTAATAAGTAGCAGGTGGTCAAGCCATTTTGAGTGAAAATGTACGTTTTTTTTCAACTTTGTCAACAACAAAAGAAAAATGTTGTAGCTAAAATCATGCAAAGTGCTTATCTACTTGTTATTATTCATGTCAAACAATTACCATTTCTCGTTGTTTTAACCTGATTTCTAATTCTTTGTAATATCCAAGATGGCGGTTACCATTGTTGGTAACGTAACAGGCCTCCAGCAGCGCCACCATTCATAAAATATATCTCATATTGTTAAGAAGATCAAAGGCTTTTCAGTGAAGGCAAAATCGCTTCGAACTACTGCAACATATCAAAATAACATATCTGAGGGTCTCAATGGGGTTAACCGATAGGCGTAAAACGGCCAAAAATTTAGTCGATAGCCGTAAAAATTGAAAAATTTTAACCGTTAGCCGTAAATAGGGTAAAACAGAGTTAACCGTAAAAGAAATTGCTACCTAGACTTGTTAATTTTAAGGAAGGTTATGGTTACGTTTTTTATTTCCCGGCTACGTTTGACTCCGTACGCACCGGTTAGGCCTACCGCCTTTTAGGTGTTGACCTAGACCTAGGCTCCATTTCCGTTGCTCTCTCGAATAATCAAGTTTTTTTCCATAGCAAATATCTGGCTTCTTGTTGGGGATTAATTAATTAATATTTGTGATTTTCAGGAGGTTATGCCTCCGAAATACTAGTGAAACAAAACGCAGAGATGTCACTGTTTGTAAAACAAGTTATCAACAATTCCCTGTTTTTCTCTGACGCCACGGTTGACATTGCCATGCCTATTCTCTGTACGGCGTCTTCCCACGCAATCTCGGTCAAGGCATTTCGGTGGCGTATCTGAGAAAAAAACACTCGCTTGGACCACGTGACCCGAAACGCATTAGCCGCGAGGAATAATGAGGCCTATGGACAAGGCAAGGGCAGAGAGTCGTTCTGGTCAGTCCTTCGCTACTTATTACTTGTTATTGGCAGTTTTAACACTAGAGCTAGAAATAGATTATCCGTCTTAGACAAGCCTGTGTACAGTCAGCCCCTCACCCACAGACACTCCCTCTCCGATTATTTCTGAGGGAAGGGGGCGGCTGTACACAGGGTATCTAAAACGGATAATCCATATTCAAACTTCGTCAAAATTGACGGATAAAGTCAGGCGATGGATAACCCGTCTCACACGAATAATCAGTCTCTAGTGTGAAAACGGCCATTTCTGGTTAAAAATGAATGTCGCGCCCCGGCCTTGAGTTGGGCGTTTGCGTACCTGCTTTTACTTTTTCACAAAGATTAGTTTTAAATTGACTATTGACATTTCTATGCTTAAATATAAAAAGCATGATCTATCAAATGTTAAAAATTTTCAAAAGAATAGCTTATTTTATCCCTAGATAATCCTAAGGCCTTTATTTTGTTTTAAAGTTAAAAAAAATACATGTTTAGTAATATTTAACTCTTTGAAACAAAAGAAATTAATTTTTAACTTTTTTGTTAACCGTAACTAAAAAAAATTAACCGATAGCCGTAAAAGGAGCCAAACTTTTAGCCGATAACCGTAAAAGCCACCACCCCATTGAGACCCTCATATCTGGGGAAGGGTTCCATCTACCATCCTCTTGTACCATGGTGGGGGGGGTATGATTTTGCGTGTACGTCCGAGGGTTAAGTTGGCAAGGTAGTGGTTGGTTTTGTATAAGACTACACTTTTTCATTAAAGTTTCTTTTATTGTGTCACGAAAGGCAATATTTCTTTTTCTTCCTTGTTGTTTTGTTTCAGGAGCACTGCTTTCCTTCTGTGAGTTTTACTTCTAATGGCAATTTTTCTTTCAAAATTGTGTGGCCAGCCCCTGTCCATGCATCAACCGCTTTTTGAAATCTGAACTACTTCCTCAGAGGAGTTCGTAGGATTCTCAAGGCTTCTTGTTTGTCAAATCCATTTTAACAATTGGTGGGTCGTAAGAGGTGAAAATGTATGAACTGGAAGGTTTCCGTTTAAAATGCGTCTTTACGTCAATGATAGCTTTTTCTCATTTTTCACTGAATGTTGTTCCTTTGTATACAACCGGGTCGAAAAAGGTTGTTTCAGTGTCAGATATTTCGGCCGTAAATTTTATAGCCAGTAGAGCAGTAGGGTGAAGTAAGTTTACTTGTTCCTAGAATTTGAAGAAATCTACCATGTCTGGTTTACTTATGTCCCATAGGGAAAAGTATCATCTATGTAGCATTTTCAAACAGTTGGTTTAAAGACGGTTTTGCTTAAACTTTCTGTTTCAATATATGCGGCCATGAAAATGTTGGAAAGGAAACTACTGTATGTGCTCATCGCGGTACCGTGGTTTTTTACTGATAGTGCTTTCTATTAAACTGGAAAGAATTTTCTTTGAGGATTAATCTAAGCATTTCTCGGACAGAAACAAGAAACGTTCAGTTTTTTCACCTTTGTCGTTTCAATAAAATTTATAAAGTGGTCTGTGATTATGATATTAGTTGTAATAATGTACCTGTATCAACAAAAGAGGAAGTTCTTTCTGTTAGACCATCTGATGAGTCATAAATTTAAAGAGGTTACCTCCTAAGGGCTAGAAACAAATATTGAGTATGTCAGCCCATGTCAGTAGTCGGTTAATATTTTTTCTGTCGGTAGTCGGTATTTTTTTACTTGTTTTGTCAGTAGTCAGTAATATTTTTCGTCCTTTGTCGCTAGTCGGTTAACCCCATTCACACCCTCTTATAGGCCAGAAACCCTCCCCCCCACCCTCCCACACACACACACACACCCAACCTCTACCTTCAAATAAATTAGTCGTCAGTTAGCGAAAATACGACTGTTTCTTTAATTTTGCAATAAAATTTTTACAAACCAAGATATTTTTTTTACAACTTTTACCCTGCAAATATAGCAGCCTCTCGATCTCCTCGCTCGTCTCTGTGGCGACGATCGCGAAACGCGCGTCCTCAGCGACGAAAAGCACTGAGAACCGGAAGAGCGTTGAATTCTTGGGTTATGTATGTTTACAGGTCAAATTTGATTTCAGATTTATTTTTTTTTTAACCTAGGTTGATTCTCAATTTCTTTTGTCGCCTAGCCCTGCTTATTCATGAATTAGGGCGAGGAAACAAAGGAAATTGAGAATCAACCAAGGTAAAATCAAAATTAACCTGAAATCAAATTTGACCTGTAACATATACACTGTGATTGATTTAGAACACTATAAGAATATTTACAAACTACTAGGTAGTTTCTTAATATTAAAACTGTAAAAAATGGAAAATATTCACTAATATACCATTCATATCGAACTTTAAAAAGGGGGAAGGTTTCGGCGTTGAGTATAGCACATTTCTTCTAGAAACCGTTTTAATACTGGCACATTCTGCTTCCAAAATGAAGGGGAGAGTGTTCCTTGACTTTAGCTTGACCTTCACTTTGTAAAGGAACGGAATAGCTAGACAGCTTTGAATGAATTACCTCTTGAGCAAGACGAGTGGAAAACCATTCTCTCTCAAGACACAGAGCCAAGAACACCATCATCACGTGACGCTATAATGCAGGAATTCGGCCGCAACGTAAACAGATGATTCTGGAAAGGAAATGGTTACTAGCTGTTACAAAATAATTGGTCTCTACTCAGAACTTACTTGTGAACGATCCCAAACCGATCTCTGGCCCCAGTTGTTCGGCTAAAGCTGGATAGCGCTATTGACCGGCCACGGCAACCAGTCGAAACCGGATAAATCACTATCCAGAGGATGGTTAGGAAAACCAATTACACTGTCCAGTGGATAGAGATTTACATGTATCTAGTCAATAGCATTATCTGCCAATTGAACAACAGGAGCCTGGTTTCTGGTCTCGATCAGGGGCGTAAAAAACCTACACTGCGTCTGCGTACGTACGTACACGCGGCATCTGCGGCAAAATGGACGCTGTACTTTCCCACCTCCCCTTGTACTCAGAGTTTAATGAGCTGGACTGAATATCATAAGTGTCCAGAGGGAATGTCACCACTAAACCTTTATAAACTAAAAAATTTGCATGTGTGTTCGAGTAGCCTGGCAAACAAGATATGAGTTCTTAGAAGAGTCGCATCTCATTATCTGGGAGAAATTAATGACTAAAATGGTAACATTTTATTTCTTGGATTTAGATCCGTTGATCGGTAAAGAATCTCTTCTTTTCCTCACTTAAATTACCCGTCTTCAAAATTTATTCGAGAACATATCAGCAACAAACTAAAGACGCCCTAGACGAAACAGGTAGAACAAACCTCATGAGAAAAATTTTCTACAATATAAAAATTAAGTTTTTTTACTTACGTCGAACGTCTTGGTCCTGTGAGTTCTGTGAGTTGTGGATTGCGCCTGTTATTCTAAACAAAGAACAAAAAGAACATACCCTCAAGTTTCCTCCGACAAAAAATTCAAAGCCACGAAAAATTAGCCTTCACAACAACTTCGTTCTGTCCAAAGCACAAATTCATCATTTATTTCCTCCCCAAACCTAACAAGGATCTAGCGTTCTCGCAAAAAAGATTCTTACGACACGACCTACATCGCCCCACATAAGAGAATCCAGATTTCTTATTTACGGAAAATTTTGCTTATGAAATCTAGAATTCTGTGCTTTGGAATCCGGAATACAGTTCAAGGAATCAGGAATCCTATTTACGATTGGAATCAAGAATCCAAGTTCCACTGACAAAACCTGGAATCCGAGATCCACGGGTGGAACCCAGAATCCAAGACCGTCTTGGATTTCCTTACATGAGTAAAACCTTCAGCTAATTGCTATGTAGTTCATGCATGAACTCAGTTCGTGAACTGGGACTTTCCACAACGCAACCCGTTCTATAGCATGGCAGTATAATATAACGTGACTAATTTTATCCAACCGAAAATTCCAAAAATTGTTGTCGTTCTACGCTGTTATGACAATAAATTTAATTTTCTGTTTCTTAAAACTCAAATCAATTTTCAGTTTATTTCTGTCGAATATTTCACTGCCCTTCTTACTATATCCAAGTGAATAATGTTTCTATTCGACGAGGCGATCTACAAAATATTCCTTTCTTGTAAGGGAAGAGAGAGAACTGCAACACGTTGAAACTTTTCCCGTGCGACCGTGGGAGGGCATGGTTTCTGAAGCTCCCTCACAGGCTAACTAACTTAACGAATATTGTATTTAGATAATCATTGGACGTAGATATAGGGCCAATAACTCCAGAACTGGTTCGCCAGACCACCTTAAATGACTCTTCCCCTCCCCACAAAAATCTGCCCCATAGAAGGGGAAATGGGACACGCAAAGCCCTTCTGGGAGTTCCGTCCGCCACTTTGTCTTTTTTCGACATAGATGGAAGGTAATTCCTTAACTGGGCGTTGCCCTCACTGGCAGCAGCTCAGCCCAATGACAAGACTGGTGTTAGTTATTCAACTTGCTCGCTAATTATATGCAGTTTCTTTTCTGTTCGGGATGATTGAGACCTATTCCATGGCCACAGCACGATATAGCTCTACTGAGGCAGCTTCGAAGATCTACTGTCCTTGATTCAACAACTAAGTTATTCTAATTCTACTCACCACCGTTGGATTCCGAAACAGATCCCTCCGGAGTACAAGGTCAGTTGTATGCCTTGCTACGAAATCGGCTCTGAGACCATCATCAGAATTTCCGAGATGAGATGACAAACTCTGACCTTGAAGCCTTCTGTAGAAGTCGTAATTTGCATGTCTTCCTTGTTGACGACTTGAATGGCGGTCCCTGCTTAATCTTAAAAGGTAAAAGCAAAGGAAAAGAATCAGTTCCTCTCAACATCTAGAACAAGGCAATGATAAAAACAACTTGATTTTGACACGAAGAGCTTAGGGTTAACCACTATCCTTCGATAGCCTGCGAAGATACAAGAAATAACTGTCTGTTAATCCCACCCCTTCCCTAAATAATAAAAGTGCCTGTTTTGTAACAGAGACGAAATCTCTTCTTTAATTGTCTAGTATAAAAATCAGTAGCCACAGTAAAGTTCATACCCAACGACTTTGAAAATTCAATCAATATAGAAACAACTTGTGAGAGAACAAATTATTGATAGCGGAGAGCTAAGTACAAAACAAACTGGACACATCCCTCATTGTAACGGCTTCCTCACGCAAACACGTAACTGGTTTTTGTTTTAATAAAATTGAAAATCACAGACTTTATTTGACGCCGTTAAGACAAGGAGAAAAAACATTTTTGTGCAAAAGACTGAGGACAGCCTCAAAGTAAAGCAAGCATAATACAGTACGATATTAAAAACGAAAAAGACTACACTCAAGGTTTGATTGACTGATCTAGGCCGTGTTAAAAGACGTACACAGTGGACCAATCAAGCGCGCTAAAAGGAGGATGAAAAATCTCTCTTGGCTTTGTACTTACGTTGCCAAGAGCCGATCTGAAGTTGTACGATCCTGTAAAGAATTAATCGTTTGCTGTTCCGTTACTTGCGGCTTAGAATAATGAGACTGCAAAACAGTAATAACAACAATCAGCTATCCTTGAGGGAGGCAGGCAACGCCGCTTAGTTGATATCATTCAGAGCGACACGGCTCAAAACCTTGGTTCGGGGTTGGTAGAAAAGGGGCGGTGGACCACCAGCCCTTAATTATCTATTAATGATTTAGTTTTACCTTTCGGCCTTCAATTCACAAGTTTTTTTCTTATTCAAGTGGCCTGACTGAGAATCAATCTACTACAAGCGTTGACACAAGATAATGCGGCCGAATTGCAAAGTTTACGTGAAGTAAGGGAGAGCTCCGAACATGTACTCTGAGGGTTTCCATTAGTCAAAACTTTCCGACTCCAGACTTCACACTTAGTATTCAGTTATAATGTAACATACTATGAGAAACACTGTGTGAATTACAAAGAGACTAAACATTTCAGCTAAATCGTATGACATGCAGAAACCGTAAATCTTAAATCAAGTCTAGTTTTGTGAGGCTAGGAAATAATAATAACCTGGTAACTCCTTGGTAAGGCAGTGTGAACTAAAGCTCCTTCTCTACACCTAGATGATAATTCTCGTAACAAAGACTCGTCTCTCGTATGTCTCATCACAAAGCTATCTGACAGTCCTAGAGGCTCCTCTGTTAAAGGGGTTGATTGTTGACTAGATAAATGGTAATTCCCATTTAGTGTGTCTGTTTCAACGAAGGTCTGTTCCGCTGAATTCACTGACATGTTATCGCTTGCTTTTCAGTAGAGTTGCAGCCCAGTTTTCATGGACGAATCAGAGATCTGGGGCAAAATAAAATACGAAATAAGGTGGCTTACGACCCAAAAAGAACTACCCAAGATACGGGTAATTTGCCAGGTTGCTAACACTAATTGTTAGGTCGAGCAGAGGGTTTTCCCTAGCTGTCACTGTTTTACAAACTGACAAATGAGGCCTTCCGTCCAAGGCCGGGATAAAAGCGACAGGTGACATGAGCCTAAAAACTGGCAACACAATCAGTTAACAGCGACAAGCGAAGGTTTAAGGGGTGAACCGTCAGCCGTCAAAAAAAGTTATTCTTTACCGTCAACCATCAAAAATGCAGAGCAATATTAACTTTCAAAATGTTTCAAGTGAAGGTATTTCAAATTCACTTTTTTATCTGATTTTCACGGACTTTTGGCTCCTGAAGAATTTCTTCACATGAAAAACCACAGGGCATGTTGTCAAAAACTAGCCTGCGAGCAAGCTCTCCTATTTGGGCGAGCGAAGAAAGCCGCGCGAGAGCGCTCGAGCGAGCGACAGAGCCAGTCAAAAACACCCTCTCTCAGAACATTACTCAACTTTGCTATGTCTTAAAATATTTTAAAATTTTGTTTGGAAGTTTTGTTTATTTGTTTATATGTGAACGGCCAAGGCAACCTCCAAAACACAATGAAAAAGAAATTATATTATAAGGTTTTAACTCCATCACTTTCCTACCCCAAAGTATTTTTTGTATCCGTCGAAGAAATTGCTTCCCGCCATCGTGATCTGCTAGCACATGGGGGTAAAACAATCAATCAATCGGAAAAAAGAGCTTCTTTGCTGGTGAATTATATTGTCACTGATGCAGCGACTATTAAATGACGTAAGGGTATGCTAAGAATACATGTTCGCATGAATCCATGCACGTTCTTGCAAATTTTTGCTTGCCGCATAAAGACACGGTAAATTCTGGCGTGCTGCATGGGAATTTGATTTTATGCTAAACTCGAAACAATAGGAAATCCAAAAGCAAAATATTTTCAACAATCCTGACATCGATCCGATATTTACTCAAATTTGCTCCTGCGTTACGTTAGACAGCTGAAAAAGTGTCTAATGAAAACGAAATTCGGATATTCTATAGTACACTGATCAATTGCAGTATCGAAATTTTTAGTTTAGTTTAGGTCACTGATGCAGCGACTATTAAATGACGGAAGAGTACGAAGACAAGGTAAATTCTTGCGTGCTGCATGGGAATTTGATTGTACGCTAAACTCGAGACAATAGGAAATCCCAAAGCAAAAAATTTCAACAATTCTGGCATCGCTTCAATATTTATCAAATTTGCGCCTGCGTTAGACCACTTTTTAAGTTTTCAATGGATACGAAATTCGGGAATTTTATAGTACACTGATCAATTGGAGCACTAAAATTTTGCCGTAGTCTTACTTGTCGCTCTCTTGTTAACAGGGCTCTATTTAGTTTAGTTAAGGTCACTGATGCAGCGACTATTAAATGACGGAAGAGTACAACAGGAGTGCAACAGGGAAAAGGGGTTTCCCTTTAACTAACTTGTGATGCTAAGAATGCATGTTTGCATGAATGTATGCACGTTCTTGCACATTTTTGGACACGGTAAATTCTGGCGTGCTACATGGGAATTTGATTTTATGCTAAACTCAAGACAATAGGAATGCCCAAAGCAAAAAAATTTCAACACTTCTGACATCGCTTCATTTTTGTACTCAAATTTGCGCCTGCGTTAGACAAGTTTAAAATTTTTCAATGGATACGCAATTCGGAGATTTTATAGTACACTGATCAACTGCAGCACTGAAATGTTTTAAAGAAATTCTATCGACGAATTTTGGTTTAAACGCTGTTTTCTTAAAAGAAGCCTTTGAATTAAATTACAAAAAGAGCTCAGTATTGCGTTTTACCCTGATTTACATGTTTTCGTGTTTTTCGAAGTCTACTTCCGTTTAGCCGGCTGTAGAGCCAGTATGAGGGTGATTTACAAAACGAACGAGTGATAAAAACTTTTCAGAAACATCCAAAAACTAGCAATTTTGTCGCCATTAATTCCAGTCGTCAGTTTATGTAGCGTCAAGCATTTCTAAAGAAAATGCCGGTAAGGGCTGCAATTCGATTGAGAGCTAAAAGTATCGTGACTTCATTGTCACGTGATATTTATTCCTATCCCACAAAAATAATATTGTAACAAAATTTTGTAACAAATGTGTTATAATGGTTTTACAATTAAGATAAATTGGTTTTAGCCGAAGAGATTCAAAGATGGCAATGTACTTACAAAAATACTGGGTCAGGCCACCATAAGTCAGTCTGGATACTCTATTAGGTAGAAAACTTATTAGAGTGATCCACAGAAAATATTAGCCAAAATTTGAAAACATCAACCGCGGAAACATTTATAACCAAGTAAACTTACGTAGGCGTTTGACAGTTTGTTGCAAGCAGACGGGATCCTCGTGGTGGTTTGCCGTAGTCTTACTTGTCACTCTCCTTGTTAACAGGGCTTAAGCTTAGGTAACTGGGTCACCGATGTAACAATGCGCAACAGGAATTAGTGCAACAGGGAAAGGGGGTTCCCCTTTAACTAACTTGTGATGCTAAGAATGCATGTTTGCATGAACGCATGCACGTTCTTGCACATTTTTGCTTGCCGCATGAAGACAGGCTAAATTCTGGCGTGCTGCATGGGAATTTGATATTATCCTAAACTCGAGACAATAGGAAATCCCAAAGCAAAAAAATTTAACTTTGACATCGCTTCAATATTTATCAAATTTGCGCCTGCGTTAGGCCACTTTTTAAGTTTTCAATGGATACGAAATTCGGGAATTTTATAATACACTGATCAATTGGAGCACTAAAATTTTGCCGTAGTCTTACTTGTCGCTCTCTTTAAAACAGGGCTCTATTTAGTTTAGTTAAGGTCATTGATGCAGCGACTATTAAATGACGGAAGAGTACAACAGGAGCGCAGCAGGGAATGGGGGTTTCCCTTTAACTAACTGGTGATGCTAAGAATGCATGTTTGCATGAATACATGCACGTTCTTGCACGTTTTTGCATGCCGCATGAAGACACGGTAAATGCTGGCGTGCTGCATGGGAATTTGATTTTATGCTAAACTCGAGACAATAGGAAATCCCAAAGCAAAAAAATTTTAACAACTTTGACATCGCTTCAATATTTATCAAATTTGCGCCTGCGTTAGACCACTTTTTAAGTTTTCAATGGATACGAAATTCGGGAATTTTATAGTACACTGATCAATTGGAGCACTAAAATTTTGCCGTAGTCTTACTTGTCGCTCTCTTTAAAACAGGGCTCCATTTAGTTTAGTTAAGGTCATTGATGCAGCGACTATTAAATGACGGAAGAGTACAACAGGAGCGCAGCAGGGAATGGGGGTTTCCCTTTAACTAACTTGTGATGCTAAGAATGCATGTTTGCATGAATACATGCACGTTCTTGCACGTTTTTGCATGCCGCATGAAGACACGGTAAATGCTGGCGTGCTGCATGGGAATTTGATTTTATGCTAAACTCAAGACAATAGGAAATCCCAAAGCAAAAAAATTTTAACAACTTTGATATCGCCTCAATATTTATCAAATTTGCGCCTGCGTTAGACAAGTTTAAAATTTTTCAATGGATACGCAATTCGGAGATTTTATAGTACACTGATCAACTGCAGCACTGAAATGTTTTAAAGAAATTCTATCGACGAATTTTGGTTTAAACGCTGTTTTCTTGAAAGAAGCCTTTGAATTAAATTACAAAAAGAGCTCAGTATTGTTTTTTACCCTGATTTACATGTTTTCGTGTTTTTCGAAGTCTACTTCCGTTTAGCCGGCTGTAGAGCCAGTATGAGGGTGATTTACAAAACGAACGAGTAATAAAAACTTTTCAGAAACATCCAAAAACTAGCAATTTTGTCGCCATTAATTCCAGTCGTCAGTTTATGTAGCGTCAAGCATTTCTAAAGAAAATGCCGATAAGGGCTGCAATTCGCGGATTGAGAGCTAAAAGTATCGTGACTTCATTGTCACGTGATATTTATTCCTATCCCACAAAAATAATATTGTGATAAAATTTTGTAACAAATCTGTTATAAAACGGTTTTACAATAAAGATAAATTGGTTTAAGCCTAAGAGATTCAAAGACGGCAATGTACCTAAAAAAAATACTGGGTCAGGCCACCTTAAGTCAGTCTGAATACTCTATTAGGTAGAAAAAACTTATTAGAGTGATCCACAGTAAATATTAGCCAAAATTTGAAAACATCAACCGCGGAAACATTTATAACCAAGTAAACTTACGTAGGCGTTTGACAGTTTGTTGCAAGCAGACGGGATCCTCGTGGTGGTTTGCCGTAGTCTTACTTGTCACTCTCCTTGTTAACAGGGCTTTAGCTTAGGTAACTGGGTCACCGATGTAACAATGCGCAACAGGAATTAGTGCAACAGGGAAAGGGGGTTCCCCTTTAACTAACTTGTGATGCTAAGAATGCCTGTTTGCATGAACGCATGCACGTTCTTGCACATTTTTGCTTGCTGCATGAAGACACGCTAAATTCTGGCGTGCTGCATGGGAATTTTATTTTAGGCTAAACTCGAGACAATAGGAATGCCCGAAGCAAAAAATTTTCAACACTTCTGACATCGGCATTTTGCTTTCGACACGAGGACAAGGATTCAACAACGCATGGGCATACTTTGTTGTCGCTCCCATGAGCTCCATTGAGCCTAGCCTGTTCCAGGCTCCGAGATCGTCGAGTCCGCGTTGCCTAGTCGCTAGGCCTCATTATCCCGCGCGGCCAATGCGTTTTGGATCACTTAAGTCAATTGACCGAGAGGGACTGGGAAAACTCCGTATAGGGACATGGCAAGGGTCTGCGGGGATTGAGAAAGCGCGAACACGAAAATAAAACGGGATTCAAAACGGGAGGAAACTGGTGAGAAACTGAAACAAGCTGCTTTGAACCCAAATGCAGATAATAGTGCCAGGTTCTTTTTAGGAGCTCGAGATGGGGTTGGATAGGGATTGGGATGAGGACTGAGACGCCTGAATAAAGATATCGGTTGGGGCTGGGAGAAAAAATTTAACAGTGGTCTGCAGTGGCATAGAAAAAACAATTCTCGCTGATCATGCGTCTCCGTGGGAGTGGCAAATAAGTTGAGGAAGTTGGGCAAGAGCAGAAAAAAAGGAAATATGTGGCACAGCTGGGAGACTAGGCTAGGGCCCTTTAGTCTCCTTTAGTCCCCTTAATTCCCTTCTTGCACTCGCGTCAGTTGAAACAGTGCGAGAGCGCCTGCTACGGTTGGTTAAAAAATAGTCTTCTTTCTGGGTCAACAGAATGTATAAAGCCCGAGCCATACCATTCTTATAGGCCAGAAACCCCACTTCCCCCACCCAACCTCTACCCTCAAATAAATTAGCCGTCAGTTAGCGAAAACAGTCAAAATCTGTAAAAATACGACTGTTCCCTTTAATTTTGCAATAAAGTTTTTACAAACCAAGATATTTTTTTTACAACTTTTACCCTGTAAATATAGCAGCCTCTCAATCTCCTCGGTCGTCTCTGCGGCGTCGATCGCGAAACGCGCGTCTCTAGGGACAAAAAACACTGAGAACCGGAAGAGTGAATTCTTGGGTTATGTATGTTTACAGGTCAAATTTGATTTCAGGTTAATTTTTTTTTAACCTAGGTTGATTCTCAATTTCCTTTGTCTCCTAGCCCTGCTTATTCATGAATTAGGGCGAGGAAACAAAGGAAATTGAGAATCAACCCAGGTTAAATCAAAATTAACCTGAAAAAAAAAGGAAACCTGTAACATATAATCTGTGATTGATTTCAACACTGTATATATCTACAAACTACTAGGTAGTTTCTTAATATTAAAACTGAAAAAAATGGAAAATATTCACTAATATACTATTCAAATCGAACTTCAAAAAGGGGGAAGGTTTCGGGAAGAGAAGAGGGAAGGTTTCGGCGTTGTGTATTGCACATTTCTTCTAGAAACCGTTTAATATTGGCACATTCTGCTTCCAAAATGAAGAGGAGAGTGTTCCCTGACTTTAGCTTGACCTTTACTTTGTAAAGGAACGGAATAATTAGACAGCTTTGAGTGAATTATCTCTTGAGCAAGACGAGTGGGAAATCATTCTCTCTCAAGACACAGAGCCAAGAACACCATCATCACGTGACGCTATAATGCAGGAATTCGGCCGCAACGTAAACAGATGAATCTGGAAAGGAGATGGTCACTAGCTGTTACAAAATAATTGGTCTCTACTCAGAATTTACATGTGAACGATCCCAAACCGACTCTGGCCCCAGTTGTTCGGCAAAAGCTAGATAGCTCTATTAACCGGCCATGGCAACCGGTCGAAACCGGATAAATCACTATCCAGAGCATGGTTAGGAAAACCAATTGCACTGTCCAGTGGATAGAGATTTAACCAGTGAATAGCATTATCTGCCATTTGAACAACAGGAGCCTGGTTTCTGGTCTCGATCAGGGACGGAAAAAACCTACACTGCGTCTTCGTACGTACAAGCATCTGCGGCAAACTGGACGCTCTATTTTCCCATCTCCTCCAGTACTCAGAGTTTAATGAGCTGGACTGAATATCATAAGTATCCAGAGGGAATGTCACCACTAAACCTTTATAAACTAAAAAATTTGCATGTGTGTTTGACTAGCCCTGCAAACAAGATATGAGTTCTTAGAAGAGTCGCATCTCATTATCTGGGAGAAATTAATGACTAAAATGGTAACATTTTATTTCTTGGATTTAGATCCGTTGATCGGTAAAGAAACTCTTCTTTTCCTTACTTAAATTATCCGTCTTCAAAGTTTATTCGAGAAAAAATTTCTACAATATGAAAATTAAGTTTTTTTTACTTACGTCGAACGCCTTGGCCCTGTGAGTTCTGTGAGTTGTGGATTGCGCCTGTTATTCTAAACAAAGAACAAAAAGAACATACCCTCAAGTTCCCTCCGACAAAAATTCAAAGCCACGAAAAATTAGCCTTCACAACAACTTCGTTCTGTCCAAAGCACAAATTCATCATTTATTTCCTCCCCAAACCTAACAAGGATCTAGCGTTCTCGCAAAAAAGATTCTTACGACACGACCTACATCGCCCCACATAAGAGAATCCAGATTTCTTAATTACGGAAAATTTTGCTTATGAAATCTAGAATTCTGTGCTTTGGAATCCGGAATGCAGTTCAAGGAATCAGGAATCCTATTTACGATTGGAATCAAGAATCCAAGTTCCACTGACAAAACCTGGAGTCCGAGATCCACGGGGTGGAACCCAGAATCCAAGACCGTCTTGGATTTCCTTACATGAGGAAAACCTTCAGCTAATTGCTATATAGTTCATGCATGAACTCAGTTCGTGAACTGGGACTTTCCACAAGAGGGTCTCAATGGGGTGGTGGCATTTACGGTTATCGGCTAAAATCTTGGCTCTTTTACGGCTATCGGTTAATTTTTTTCAGTTACGGTTAACGAAAAAGTTAAAAATTAACTGCTTTTGTTTCAAAAAGTTAAATATTAATTAACCTGTATTTTTTTGTATTTTTAAATCAAAATAAAGGTCTTCGGATCATCTCGGGATAAAATAAGCCATTCTTTGGAAAAATTTTCACATTGGATAGACCATACTTTTTATAAAGTAATCCACTTCTAATATTATTTTAAATGTCAATACTCAATTTAAAAATAATCTTTGTGAAAAAGCAAAAGCAGACAAGCAAACGCCCAACTCAAGGCCGGGGCGACATTCATTATACCAGAAATGGCCGTTTTCACACTAGAGAAGGATTATTCGTGTGAGACGGGTTATCCGTTTGATGATTCGCGTCAGATAGGTAATACGTCTTAATTTGAAAATGGAATAGTTTTAATTTTGAGTGAACAATCCGCCTGACTTTTGAAGACGGGATTATCCGTTCCAGGTAGCCTTGGTACAGCCGCCCCCTCCCCTCAGAAAAAAATCGGAGAAGGGGTGTCTGTGGGGAGGGCGCGACAGTACACAGGCTAGTCTCGGACGGATGATCCATTTCTAGCTCTAGTGTGAAAACGGCCAAAAACAAAATTCTCTTGTCCAGTGTTTTTAATGATAGCGAAGGACTGCACGGAACGACTGTCTGCCATTGCCTTGTTCGTAGGCCGCATTATTCCGCGCGGCTAATGCGTTTCGGTTCATGTGGTCCGAGCGAGTTCGCCACCGAAATGCCTTGACCGAGACTGCGTGGGAAGACGCCGTACAGGGACTAGGCATAGCAATGTCTACCGTAGCGTCAGCGGAGAAAAACAGGGAAGTGTTGTTTATCGGCAACGTGTTTTACAAACAGTGACATCGCTGCGTGCTGTTTCACTAGTGTTTCGAGGGCACGACCTCCCGAAAATTGCAGATATTAATCCCCAGTAAGAAGCCACACTTTCGCTATGGAAAAAATTAGTTCCCCGATAGAGCGCCGGAAATGGAGCCTAGGTCTTGGTTAACACCTAAAAGGCGCTTCGCCTAACGTGCGTACGGAGCCACACTAGCCGGGAAATAAAAAACACAACCATAGGTGAGTTTAGTACCTTCCTTAAAAGTAGCAAATCTAAGGAACACTTTCTTTTACGGTTAACTTTTTTTTACCCTATTTACGGCTAACGGTTAAAATTTTTCAATTTTTACGGCTATCGGCTAAATTTTTGGCCGTTTTACGGCTATCGGTTAACCCCATTGAGACCCTCCCACAACGCAACCCGTTCTATAGCATGGCAGTATAGTATAACGTGACTAATTTTATCCAACCGAAAATTCCAAAAATTATTGTCGTTCTACGCTGTTATGACAATAAATTTAATTTTCTGTTTCTTAAAACTCGCAAAGCAAATCAATTTTCAGTTTATTTCTGCCGAATATTTCACAGCCCTTCTTACTATCCAAGTGAATAATGTTTCTATTCGACGAGGCGATCTAAAAAGAGAACATTCCTTTCTTGTAAGGGAAGAAAGAGAATTGCAACAAGTTGAAACTTTTCCCGTGCGACCGTGGGAGGGCATGGTTTTTGAAGCTCCCTCACAGTAACAAATATTGTATTTAGATAATCTTTGGACGTAGATATAGGGCCAATAACTCCACGCAATAATTTTGTGTTGGCTCCAAATCGACTTCCAAGCTGGTTCGCCAGACCACCTTAAATGACTCTTCCCCTCACCACAAAAATCTGCCCCATAGAAGGGAAAATGGGACATGCAAAGCCCTTCTGGGAGTTCCGTCCGCCACTTTGTCTTTTTTCAACATAGATGGAAGGTAATTCCTTAACTGGGCGTTGCCCTCACTGGCAGCAGCTCAGCCCAATGACAAGACTGGTGTTAGTTATTCAACTTGCTCACTAATTATATGCAGTTTCTTTTCTGTTCGGGATGATTGAGACCTATTCCATGGCCACAGCACGACACAGCTCTACTGAGGCAGCTTCGAAGACTTATTGCCCTTGATTCAACAACTAATTTATTCTAATTCTACTCACCACCGTTGGATTCGGAGACAGATCCCTCCGGAGTACAAGGTCAGTTGTATGCCTTGCTACGAAATCAGCTCTGAGACCATCATCAGAATTTCCGAGATGAGATGACAAACTCTGACCTTGAAGCCTTCTGTAGAAGTCGTAATTTGCATGTCCTTCTTGTTGACGACTTGAATGGCGGTCCCTCCTTAATCTTAAAAGGTAAAAGCAAAGGAAAAGAATCAGTTCCTCTCAACATCTAGAACAAGGCAATGATAAAAACAACTTGATTTTGACACGAAGAGCTTAGGGTTAACCACTATCCTTCGATAGCCTGCGAAGATACAAGAAATAACTGTCTGTTAATCCCACCCCTCCCCTAAATAATAAAAGTGCCTGTTTTGTAACAGAGCTGACGAAATCTCTTAAGTAAGATAGTAAGGTTCATACCCAACGATTTTGAAAATTCAATCAATATAGAAACAACTTGTGAGAGAACAAATTATTGATAGCAGAGAGCTAAGTACAAAACAAACTGGACACATCCCTCATTGTAACGGCTTCCTCACGCCAACACGTAACTGGTTTTTGTTTTAATAAAATTGAAAATCACAGTCTCTATTTGACGCCGATAAGACAAGGAGAAAAAACATTTTTGTGCAAAAGACTGAGGACAGCCTCAAAGTAAAGCAAGCATAATACAGTACGATATTAAACACGAAAAAGACTACACTCAAGGTTTGATTGACTGATCTAGGCCGTGTTAAAAGACGTACGGTGGACCAATCAAGCGCGCTAAAAGGAGGATGAAAAATCTCTCTTGGCTTTGTACTTACGTTGCCAAGAGCCGATCTGAAGTTGTACGATCCTGTAAAGAATCAATCGTTTGCTGTTCCGTTACTTGCGGCGTGGAATAAGGAGACTGCAAAACAGTAATAACCTGAGTAATAACAACAATCAGCTTTCCTTGAGGGAGGCACGCAAGGCCGCTTAGTAAATTTTATTCAGAGCGACACGGCTCAAAACCTTGGTTCGGGGTTGGTGGAAGAGGGGCGGTGGACCACCAGTCTTTATCTATTATGATTTTTTACCTTTTGGCTTTCCATTCACAAGTTTTTTTCTCTTCAAGTGGCCTGACTGAGAATCAATCTACTACAAGAGTCGAGACAAGATATTAGGGACGAAATCGTTGCAAACGGTTTACGAGAAGCAAGAAAGAGCTCCGGACATTTACTCTGAGGGTTTTCAGTTATTAGTCAAAGGTTGCCGACTCCAGACTTCACCCTAGTATTAGGGAGTTTACGCAACGACGACGGCGACGGCTACGAAAACGTCACTTAAAAAGTGAATTTGCGCTACCTCAAACTTTATCGCGCTTATTCCATCTCGTTTTTTTGGAGTTGAATTCTAAAGGACCGCATCAAGCTTCAGGAAAACAAAAAGAAAGTTGTTGTCTTTTGTTCCCGTCCTCGATAAAACGTGAAATTAGGCAGTTTCACGCTGTAGTCGTGCAACGATGGCAGATGCACGTGCAAAATTGTTGTTTTGCTTGTCTAAACCTATTGCTTTTTTTGCCGTTCTCGTTGCCGTTGTCGTCGTTGCGTAAACTCCTTTATTTAGCTATGTAACATACTATAAGAAACACTGTGTGGAATACAAAGAAACTAAACATTCCAGCTAAATCTTATGAGATGTAGAAACCCTAAATCTTTAATCAAGTCTAGTTTTGTGAGGCTGGGGAAAAAAAATAATAACCTGGTAACTTCTTGGTAAGGCAGTGTGAACTGAAGCTCCTTCTCTACACCTAGATGATAATAGTCGCAACAGAGACTCGTCTCTCGTATGTCTCATCACAAAGCTGTCTGACAGTCCTAGAGGCTCTTCTGTTAAAGGTGTTGTTTGCTGACTAGATAAATGGTAATTCCCATTTAGTGTGTCTGTTTCCATGAAGGACCATTCCGCTGTATTCACTGACATGTTATCGCTTGCTTTTCAGTAGAGTTGCTACCCTTTCCAAGGACGAATAAGAGATCTGGGGCAAAATAAAATACTCATTACGGTGGCTCGCGACCCGGACGGACTTTGACGTGAAAATAGAGGGTGTGTGAACAGGCTATGGCCACCCATGAGGGAGTTATAAAAGCAATTGTCAGATACGGTCTTTCTTGGTCTTTCTTAAGATCAAAGTCCTAATATTTTGAAGGTATAAATCATGATTGGCTAAATGGTTGGGAATGTTGGACTCTGGCTAACTAAAACGTTTGTGTGGAGGAGGAAGACTTGACTGGAACGGAAGGCCACTTGAAATACTTTCGCAGTTCAGTAACAAATCCAAGAGTGAGTGAAAATCTTTCGGTGCAAGATTTTTTTTCTAGGGTACAAGCTTTGCACGATTATTTTCAAAAACGTCTTCTTTTGTAACTCATTGCAAAACTAAGGTTAGATTTTGAAATTAGTAACATTTTGTTGTTCTGAACATTGTCACTATTTCATGTTTAAAAAAATACAAAATTATTCGACTGGAAATTTCCACTATATAATTGAACCATAACATACTGCTATTCAAAAAATAAAAAAGTGGCGCTTTAATGCATCCGTACATCAGTGTTATTTTTCCGGTTGTAAGTGTTTCACATTAAAGCAAAATAATATTGATACAGTCGACTGCCGATAATTCGAACCTTCGAGGGAAATAGAAAAAAGTTCGAGTTATCGGGAGTTCGAGTTATCGAGGATAAATTTTTATAGAAAATGATTTGAAGGGAAATGAAAATTGCTTCGAGTTAGCGGGAGGTTCGAATTAACGGGAGTCGACTGTATTTATTGTTGGAAATTTACCTTTTTTTTATACGGTTGAGAAAATCTTAAATATCATGTTAAAAGCTACCTTTAATTTCCCCAGCCTAGGCGGTGTGTGCACTGGGATTGCGATGCATTGTGGATGTAGAATTTTCAAGAGAGTGGCGGCGAAGATCGAGAAATTTCCCAGGTTACATGCTTTATTTTTCGATAGACATAGTTCTTTTCTGAGAAAGTTACCCGCAATTCCATAAACTTATACTTATTTAGGCTTTTACTGTGAAGAACAAAAATCGATATTCCTCATTACAATCTAAAACACGTGGCACGAAGATGCATCCTCTACGTATACAAGCATGACATTTGAACCCATTGTTTAGAGAGCTATAATTGCTACCATAGTGCTTATTGACGACAGAAAGTAGTCTTAAGTTGTTTCACAAAGGTTGTTTCTCCCCAAGGTACAAACGAAACCCAACGCTCCCCACTGTTTGAAATATTTTTTTCGAACCGACATGTTTTTATAAGAAAATGTGGCTTCGCACAGACGCAACATGTCACTGGAAGCGTCACTCTTGGAATCACAAGTTAATTACAAATTAGTTCATATTGGTTATATACAGGAGCATGAAGCCTGTGGACGATTGCACATACCAAATGTCAGGTTCAACCTGACATTTGTTATGTGCAATCGTGAAAAATATAAAAATGAAAAAAAAAAAGGCCTATCTTGTCACCTTTTAAAGCCTGATTAACAACAAACGAAGTACACAAACGAACATTACAGACGTTGTTTTCTTTTTCTTTTCTTTCTTTTCGATAAATCCCCTGCGTTTTATATTTTATCACCCGCTCTCGACGGCCTTTTAGGGTCTGTGAACAGGCTACCACCCAGTAAAATGAGAATGCGATGCATATGAAGCCTCTGAGAGCACAATGAAAACAGCTGAATCTTTTTTCCTCAAAGATAAGAATTGCAGACATTTAATGAAATTAGAAAGAATGATTGAGTTAAAAATTAATACAGATAAACCCTGTAAATTTTGAAAACAGCTACCCTTCATGAAAAAAGATTCGTGAAAGAAATGCATGAACAGTGTAACGTAGGAGACACCAAGTTTGCACTTTGATTCTAGTCAATGGGATGTAAACATTGTTCTGTTTACACTTGAGCATCAAATTAATAATCTCCTGTTTAAGACTAGTGTGTGCATGAGTGGGTTGACGTTTTGACTATTAAAGTTTAGAGGAATTTGAAATATACTGCTTATACAATGAGGTCAGTCAACCTGTTTGTTCTAAAACACAGTTATATCAAGGGGTTTGCATACTTGGTGTCTTGAGTTAATACAGTTAATCTCATGGATAGATATACTTATAATAATGTGGGGAACCAAGCCTAAGGGAAAAATGGTTGACGGGAAAGGAAATATCCCGGCACCATAGTAATAATTGCTAACCCAAAAGCCTAGAGTATGTCAACAACATGGAAGGAAAAATAATTCCTGTCGCTATAAAATGACAGCACTGAAATACTAATCAAAAAGCCAATATTTATAAAAAGTGAATACAATTACTCAAAATTTTGCACCTAAATAGCACATATGACACAATATTTGAATTACACAAAATTAGATGGAGGGAGCGGTATCACAAGAAAGTAAAGGGGTCTCCCTACATGTTGCCCCTGATTACAGTACTTTGTAAACACACAAAAGATTTTCACATTTTGAATTAAAAATATTATTATTAACAGACAAAAAATATATGATGACATGTGAATGTCTCAGATGTCTCCTAGGCTCAGTTCTTGTAACTTATCTGTTTGACTGTATGAGGACTGGTAATCACAAGTGCCGCATGCCATTTTCAATTTCAAACCTTACATTCTGTGGCTGACACCAATAGAAAGCAAGGCTACAAATTTGCAGTATTTCTTTATTAGTTGCTGCTTGTTATTTAAGACTAAAGATCCCTGAATTATATGCTTTTTATTCACTTCATGTGTGATAAATACAGATGGTAAAAGAAATAAATAATGCAAACAGGGTACCAACAGAGACCTAAATCCCCGTCAAGCTGACCCCCTAAACTTCTCCTATTGTAACTGGCAACTGTTTAGGACCTTTCAGGTCTATCTTTATATCAGAAGGAAGCATACATGATTAATTTTACAAGATACAATAATTCAAAGGCAACCTGGCCCATACCAGTCTGTTTACAAGCCAGCTTAAGCTTAAATTCATCTGACGGTGAAATCAAAACTTTCGCCGAACAAAGGTTCTTTCTTACCTTCAGTGCTTTCATTCTTAAGCATAGAACAAAGCAGCAATTTATAAATAATTCTTCGATTCACCGACTGCATGAGAGTGATTTCGAACAAAATACCCTTATTAACAGAATGACACTGTTTTTCTCCGACAATTCGATAGCCTTTGCTTTTACAGACGTCTCTAGAAAAAAAAAAAAGGCAAATCGCTGATTTCTACAGCGTATTTAACGAATATTCGTCTCCACAGTCGCTTTCTGCGAGATGTTCACTCCACGCCTAGCCTGCGTAGCAAGCGTTTCCTCGCGAGGTTCGTCTAGAAAGCTGGGACAAGAGCAAAAAAAAAAAAAAATGAATGACGGGGGAGGGGGAGGGGAAAGAAGGAACCGCTTGCCCGCTAAGCTCGATTTCCGCCGTCTCCCGGGTCCGGTCTTGCGGTCTCATTTTCCCGAACAGCGGCTGGTAATCGAGCCTACTTGCCCGCAAACCCCACGATTTTGAAAAACTGCGTTCGCCCACGAACGCAGCTTCTGATTGGCGCGGTGCGGGTAGTGTTGATTACTTGGCATTCGAAACATCAATCAAACCAGGTATGCTTTGTTTTCGTGCGTCACAGATCTGGTCTCATCTAATTTGTGGTCACAGACCAGTACAAATGCTTTGGACTGATATTTATTGGAATCGTGTTTGTGCGAAGGTTTATGAGATCAGAGTCTTCAAAGTATAATTGGAGATCGAGCAGTGGAGACTAGGGAAGGCCAATTTATTGAGAATGACGGCGTGCGGATCTGACTGGAAAAAAATGGACTGTTCGTTGGAGATAACATCAACATAATCAGAACATCGGTACTCGACACTAGCTGAAGCCGCCATGGACAAGCGATTTGTCAGCTTTTTGAAATGAAAAGTTTCTTTATGTTTATTGGAACTTTAGCGGCATCTATTGTAGAGAAAGTTTCGACACAGGCTGAAGAGCGGCTGCTCTGCAGAAGTTATACCGGCGGAGTTCCGGACAAATCATTTTTGACGTGTCGACGAGGTTTCAGACGAGACAAAGCCAGACAATAAAAAACAAGAAATTCCGCAGCAATCGCTCATGGTTTTAACTTTCTTTTATCGTAAATCTTTTTTATTACAGTTCTTGCAATCGCCTGCAACGTGTTCTATTAGAGAACAAAGTAATTTTACAAATCTGGTAATCCAGGGGTAATCTGTTCGTTATGTTTCTATTTTGACGAGCTGTCCATTTACAAATGAACCGAACCGTGAAATATCAAGGGGCGTTTTCCAGAATCGTGGGGTTTGCGGGCAAGCGCTTCCTCTTCTCCCCTCCCCCTTCAACCTTTTTTTTGCTTCCGCTCTAACTTTCGCGCAATAACTCGATTGGAAACGCTTGCTACGCAGGCTACTCCACGCCATCTTTTTGAACACCGCCCATAATGCTTAGCGACCCCAGTGCACCGCCAATCAAGTGTGAACAAATAAACTCATCCATGGTGATAATAAGGTGATAAAACGCTGTCATTCCCTCTGCATGTATCTTTTGCTATTTCGGTGCAATCGTTTGCAGGATAATAATAAATAATAATGATAATGACAATTACGATTTATTGACAGTATTTCTGCATGGTAGCTGTACATCAGTCATACTAACTAAAAACTAACGACTGAAATAATGTTTCTCCAAAAGTTTGATGGTGACGTCACATTTTGGAAAGATAGTAGAAAGTAATTGTAGAAAGTAAACTTACCAGTAGGTAATCTTATTCCCTGGAAATCTTATTCCCTGGAGTTTCTTCGTTCGAGGTACTCTACTAATTAGACTTGTCGTTAAAAAACCTGGATCGTACATAAAGGAAGAAAAGGAGTTCGAGTAAAGCGAATCATCTCTAGCTCACTTAGGTCGTAAAACTTAACGTTAATTCCCCTGAGGCATTGTGTATTGCCAGGGGCCTATCAGGCTCCTAGCATTGTTTATTTTGATACTATATGGCATGAATATTATGGCATCTCATTTAGAATCACGTTTACAGGAAACGGCAAACCTCAGATTCAATTTGACCTTTTAAAGTTAAGAGTGCTCTGGATAGGCTAAAAGACTTTTCAGTGCATTTAGGAGGAAACCGTGGTGTTGGCTGTATGCTCCTGTGCCGTGTCCAACATCCGTGACGGGAGTGGAGTGTGTACACAAACTGGGCTTTTTCAGGCCTAGGCCAACCGTAGCCGGCGGAAACGTCCGTTTCTCCTCAATCTTCCCCGATGGGGACGTTTCCCGCGGAGGAACGTCTGCGACTCAGCGACAGAAATTCCATACTGATGACGTAAAATGTGTCCGAAATCCGGTCAGAAGCGCTGATTGGTCGACGGAGTAGTTACATTGTTTTAGCTATTGTTTACGAATGACAGACAAAAGACAAAAGGCCGGTCAAATGTAAACGCGAAGAATCTCTAACAAAACAGTCAATATTTGTGGAATATAGTCTTCTCTAGAAGAAGCATTTGAGTTTTGCTGGAGCTCGTTGGCAGATGAACACAACACTTTACCAAAAACTAACAGAAGTACACGTAAAATTGGACAAATTTGTACTTAGAACCCCATGACTACTGGATTTATCATGTAAACATTGGTTTGCGTCATCAGTATGGAATTTCTGCCGCTGAGTCGCAGACGTTCCTTCTCGCGAAACGTCCCCGGCGGCGGAGAGCAAAGAGAAACGGATGTTTTCGCAGGCTAGGCCAAATTTCATGAGATTGAGGAACCGAACTCTAATTTGGGTCGACCTAAATTAAGTCAAGATCGTCTGTTGGGTCAGACGTCGAACTTACGACGCGCCAAACCAATCAACTGAATCAGATCTGTAATACATTTTCACCTGAACGTATCATATAAGTTTTTAATTTATTAGTTTGACTTAGTTAAGTTTGCCGCATATGAAGATCCTCCTGGAGGAACTCATAAACATTAAAGTAATACTTTTTCTAATACTTGAACTGTTTAAATAGCAAAATTCCTCGAAAAAAGTCACTTGTTTAACCTAAATGACAGCTCTCTCGGCCGTCATGTAAATGCTGCGTCACACAAACTTCATTTCGCCCCGATACAGCCCTGTTTATCAGTAGCTTTAATAAGCGCATACATTTGTTTTGGGAGATTATCCTCATGCCTCACCGATCCATTCCCGGAAACCCTGTTTTTGAAGGCATTAATGTTTCACTTTTAAACTGCCCCTAACTGCCACTGAACTTTCACGAATTTTATAAAATTCGTAAATACTGACGTCCGCGTTGTCGATGTAAGTTGATGTAGATATTTTTCTGCTTCATCTTAACGAAAGCGTGGCATATCAATAATCTGGATTTGCGTGGTAACGGTACTAGCGCGTTCGAGCAACCTAACGATGACGACGGCAGAAACGAGAACCCAAAAAACAGCGTTGCATCAAAACCTAATTGAAATGTGATTCGCTTAGCATATCGTGATTCTCTATATGAAAGCGAAGCGACCGCGTTACCTTTAAACGTGACCTCGTAAATATTAGTTAAATTACGACTTTTGAAAACACCCGGATAAGTGACGTTATAACATAACATAAAACTTTATTTATACTCAAATTTTAGAGTAGCTAACAAGCTAATATCTTCGAGCTGACACTACATAAAAATAATATAGAAATATATATATACATTAAATGCATCATAAGTAGTAATAATAAGTTTCAGGGCAGGCGAGTGATGCATCTTATGCATCCTACCTTTGGCATGTTTGGTGTGAGTTTATTCTCCAGCGTCAGTATGGAGAAGAAAAATATGGAAATTTAAGCCTTTACCGCCACGTACACAAAGTTAGATTCCATTTCAGATTAGCAACCCATGAAGATCACGCCTCCAATGGGGATAACATACCTGATACAGAAGTACTTTGGAGGATGTAGAGGCTCCGGCAAAATTGCTCCCGCACAAATATTCTCACCTTTATTAATGCAAGTGCTCATCGTTAGTGGTTCTTCAGTGAAATGAATAAGCCAAAGAATAGAAAAGATTTTTGCGAAAACTTTTCCCACCGAAATAAAGCCTACTAAATACCTATACCCAGTAAAAGAAAAAATTATACTAACCATATTTTATTAATCCAGTCCATGTTTTTCCACTTCAGTCCATGAGTGCATATTTTATGAGATGCTAGCTCATCCGATAAACCAATCAGCTGATGATCACCATCAGATGACAACTAGATGAACTGTCACTTCCGTTTCCGTTCCGGGTATTTTTCATTCGATTTCTTGGAAAACGTCAACAGTTCGAAGAAATTAAGGAAACAAAATAAATGCCAATTAAACTCCTTGAATTCTGTTAAGTTGACTCTGTCATGACGAGATTCATACGACTTTGAAATTCACCACAGGGAGGAAGTTTCAATTTCCGGTGTCCTTGTAAAATCCTAATTAGGATTCAATTAATAGCCACTAATCTGTCATGACTTGTGTACTTTGCGTCACTGGTGGAAGACGAGATGAGACGAAAGACAGATACTATTTGTATCCACAATGCGATCTCGCGCGAATTTCAAAGCCGGCATGAAAGTGGCGCGTTCGTCGGGAAAAGCATCTTCAGTCCTTGGACCCTCGCTTGCCAAACAAAGGTAATCTCGTACGCAGCATCAGTGACTAAATGGTTTTACCGACAGATATAATTCATGGCAAGTCAAAATTTTATGCTTTTTATGTAGAGATGATGTTTGGAAGTAGCAGGGCCGATTATTTATAGTTATTTATGATTTGGTCGATAGTACTGGATAGTACTGGCGCTCGAGTCAACCCATCCAGGTTTGGTTTTTCAAAGAGGAAAGATCATGTTGTTGTCGTTCCAACCTTAGCACGAGCCTTTAACTTGCGCCGATGAAATGCAGACGAAAGCGGGTTTAAAGCGATCAAAGAAGGACTAAATTCCTTCCAGGTTCTTGAAAATATAGCGGGAAGCGGTCAGAGAAAGCGTTTCGTCGTGCGGAGAAGATCTGGAAAAGATACTTGGTCGTGGATTACTGAATTGGGGAAATTAAAATAAGGGATTCATTCGAGAAGCAATATCGTATGATTTCCTGACGGTGGCAGATGACCGTCAAGTCAGAAACTCGGGCATTCACGTCGTTGTTGATTATGTAAGCTTTAATGATTTTTATTAAGGGTCGCTGACTGGATTTAGCCCGAACGGTGATGCTCTTCAGCCCTTTTCAATTTTCTAAACATGGGCCGAAACTTGGTAAGTCTATTTTGGGTTCCTTTGTATCATCTTCAAATGGATACCTATTATCATTTTAGCGCGAAAACGTTTTAAGGTCGACACTGATCACTCGATCATTTCATGAATTCTAAATAATTGCTAATGATGTGAAAGTGTAATGTTCATGGAGAATGTTGATGGAGATCGCTGTCTCTTAAGCCTGATCGCAAAAAGTTCAGTTCAGTCTGAGTTCAGTTTTTAAGTGTAGATCGTAGTGGATATTTTCAATTTTATCGAATCCCTTTTAAGAAAACAGGAAAATTTATTTTGCCAAAGCCAGTGGCTATCAACGGTCAGTAAAAGTGAGTAAAATTTCATAAACCAAAAATTGATTTACAGATAAAAGCTTTATTTAATTTTGCACTGATTAGATCTTTGAAGATGATAGTGCATGTCCCGCATTAAGTAAAACAGTTTGGCCTTGCTGATGCAACAGAGCAGCTTAGCCTTTTTAGGCTGTGGCTCTGTGAGAATTTTATTCTCCGGGTGTCTCAGAGGGAACTAAAAACTCGCTATTAGATATTGTTTGAGTCTCTGTCCAGCATTAAGAAAAAATGTTTGACCTTCCTGATTCAACAGAGCAGCTTAGCCTTTTTAGGCTGTGGCTCTGTGAGAATTTTATTCTCCGGGTGTCTCAGAGGGAACTAAAAACTCGCTATTAGATATTGTTTGAATCTCTGTCCAGCATTAAGAAAAATAGTTTGGCCTTCCTGATTCAACAGAGCAGCTTAGCCTTTCTAGGCTGTGGCTCTGTGAGAATTTTATTCTCCGGGTGTCTCAGAGGGAACTAAAAACTCGCTATTAGATAATGTTTGAATCTCTGTCCAGCATTAAGAAAAATAGTTTGGCCTTCCTGATTCAACAGAGCAGCTTAGCCTTTTTAGGCTGTGGCTCTGTGAGAATTTTATTCTCCGGGTGTCTCAGAGGGAACTAAAAACTCGCTGTTAGATATTGTTTGAATCTCTGTCCAGCATTAAGAAAAATAGTTTGGCCTTCCTGATTCAACAGAGCAGCTTAGCCTTTTTAGGCTGTGGCTCTGTGAGAATTTTATTCTCCGGGTGTCTCAGAGGGAACTAAAAACTCGCTATTAGATATTGTTTGAATCTCTGTCCAGCATTAAGAAAAATAGTTTGGCCTTCCTGATTCAACAGGCCCTGTGGCCCTGTGAGAATTTTATTCGCCAGGTATCTGAGAGGGAAGCTTTATTTTTTAGACATTATTGAAATATTGCACAATTAGTGTTTCGCTTACGTTTGTATTTAACCCCATCCAGATCCAGTGAGGCCTTTAAAACAGCCCGTCAATTTTAAAAGTTTTTTCATAACAAGGCAGTTTCCGTTCAGCGCTTAGTATTAGTTCTGGCCTTGAATGAAGATTCCATTAAAAAGCCTTGCGCTCAGACATAAAATTAGGGAGATCTTGTAAGCATGAATTGAAATATATGAAATGCGGATGAAGGTATGAAAGTGAACATGATCATCGCATTAAATTTGCAGCCTATTCGGTTGAAAAATAATCTGAGATATTTTACAGCGTTATCGCAGAAAGTTAGAGGTAATATCATTCATTGTTGGGGAAAATACTCCGCGGCTTTAAATTAATAATTTCCACGATGTTTTAATTCCGGTAGTATAGTAACCTTTTCGTTAGGGCAGTTTCTAAAACGCACTGGAGAAAACTGCACAGTCTCTGTGAACTCTCACTTTAACTTGCGAGAGAGGCAAAAAGAAAATAGAGTGACATTACTTTCAAACCATTACGGGTTACCTTAGGCCGCGGTTTCAGAAATCATTGGACCTCCAGGCCTCTTTCTTGGTGGGTTAGTTTAAGAAAATAAGTGCTTTAGTTTTCCAGTCTGCCTTATATGCTTTATTGAAATTATTCACGATAAATGGGGATTGATAAAAGTGTTGGTTAAACTGAAAAGGGCTTAATTATGACGCGATTTTGTAATATACCGGCTAAATAACTGGCCCTTAGTTTCTAATAAAAACAAGTAAACAAAATATAAAATGGAAAATTCCCCAGCAAGAAGTGCGTAAAATCACTCTTCTCAAAGTACAATAAATTTTAAGAGAAGCCACTACAGAGGCAAATGCTTTCCGGTTCAGCAGAAAGACTTCCAATGCGGCTCATTTGTAGTTGAGCTCTTTGTTGAACCGAAATCTTGTTGACGTACAGGAATTCAGTTGACGTGTGAATTTGTCACCTCCAAGCAAATGAGCCGTAAAAAGTTGATTACTTCTTCAGAGCTCCCCTGCTGATGTTCGCCTATTGAATAGGCGAACATCAGCAGGGGTCTACGATTTCAGATCTCTATGAATCTCGTCATGTGATACACCGTTTCTGTCGTTTTTGTAGACTCTTTCCCGGAAAAAAGGTGTGCAAAATCTGATTCCATTGGCCTGACGTCTGGCAAGAAACACCAAGGTAAGTTTTAATCTAGAAAGTTACCTGAAAATCGGTGTTTTTCTGGCATAATTTACACCGTCGTCTCGATAGGGCGTAATAGCGAAAGTTTTGTACTCTTATATTTATGCTGTATTTTTGTAGAAAGCTTTAAAAAATATCTAAAATCGCAATCATTTGACTTTTGCGACACTATACGGCAACTGAATCATATGAACTGATCATCGCTGCAATGGGAATCTTTTGCTTTCTACCTGCCTTCTTGATATCGATATATAAATTAAAATAGAGTACAAATTAAGATGTGTAGCGACGAGAAAAAATTAGGGGCCGAAAATGATATAACAGAAGTTTACAACAACTTAAGACCGCGGCTCCATATAGTAGAAAAACTTGTTTCATGTTTCTGTTTGCAAGAGAAAACAATTCATTTGCGGGGAAGAGTACTGTATCAAGTCTATTAAAGAACAAAATCTTTAACAAGCAAATCAGTGTGGAAATTCAGTTCATATCCTAGTAACATTATGGTTGATCATTTTACTAAGCTATGATTACTTGTTTCTTGACGCTTTTTAAAGCTTCAAGGAAAACCAAGACTTACTGACGGAACTTGTCTATTCTACTCGGATGATACCTTTTACCGATATATTTCAGTAGAGAACTTTCTACATAAAATTAGTGTCTCAGTTGCCTGCGGAAAGCTGATAGCCGCCGCAGATACACAGCTAGGCACCGCAGGCAAAGGGATTCTGCAAGCCATCCAAGCCCGCCTGTGTAGGTGACCGCTTACCTTTCATTCCATTTCAGTCTAGTCCATCTACATTTCCGCCTCTTTGCTCTTCAGTGGAGTGCTTTTTCGTAAATGCGTCCTTGCCTCGTCCCTGTATGACATTTATTTACGAAGGAGTTCATGACAATACATTTCGGTTGCGTATCCAATGCGAACGGCCTTGGTACGCATTCGCTTGAGTGACGGACTTTGACATAGTTACCAGTAGAGGCCAAGTCGGCCAAGTTACACCACTGCACAAAGGTGGTCAGCATCGTGAAAGAAATAACTATCGCCCCATATCAGTGCTGCCAATCCTATCTAAAATCATCGAAAAACATGTAGCACACTCGCTATTAAAATATCTTCAACAGAACAATTTGCTATATGAATTAAAATCAGCCTTCCGTTCTGGTCATTCCACTGAAATGGCTCTTATCAGAATCACGGACGAAATTTTGTTTAAAATGGATAATGATGAAGTCACGAGACTAGTATTTGTTGATTTCCGTAAAGCGTTCGACGTAATCAATCACAATCTACTACTAAAGAAATTATCAGTGTACGGTGCCAGCCCACATAGTGTTGCCTGGTTTCGATGGTATCTGGAAGAGGACAGACAATTTGTGAAACTAGGGCATATAACATCTGAGCCGAAACCTGTCAGGCAAGGGGTACCGCAGGGATCAATCCTTGGTCCAGTTTTATTTCTCTTATTTGTGAATGATATGCCTTTACATTTGAACAACTCGACCATTGATATATATCATTATGCTGACGATAGCACCCGTCCTTGAGTGCAAACTGGAATAATATCTCTTCTTTAACTCAGGCTCTTTCTAATGACTTGGAGAATATCGAGAAATGGTCAACTGAAAACAAAATGTACATTAATACCGAGAAGACTAAAGCGTTTACTTGTTACGGGAAAAAGGTTAAACCATAAGCTTTGTGAGCAAACAGCCACCTTAAAACTACGCCTTGACGCCACAAATATCGACCAGTTATCGCATCACAAGTTACTGGGTTTAATCATTGATAAAGATCTTAGCTTTGAAGCACACATAGATGAAGATTAGTCCTTATGTCAAGCAAAGACACAAGTTAACTTTCTATCTTGCCACTATAAAGCCAGTTATGCTGTACCTGAGTCCAATCTGGTCATCGTGTAATGAAGAATTAACTACGCTTAATGAACTTAACTGGATTCCATTTTTTTATCGAAGCATATATAAGTAGATGTTCTATAGCCTCTAAGGGAATAGAGGGCACAACTCCAGATTATATTAATTATATATTAAAGACAAATTCTGAGATTCATAACCGATCCACTCGTTTTGCAAATTTGAATTTTCATTGTCCTGTTTTTAAGAAAAACACAGAAGGAGGCCGGACCTTTAGCGTGCGAACTATCGGAAATTGGAACAAAATGTCCATGGACGTAAAGAAGGTGAACAATGTGAAATCTTTTAAAAAGAAATTGAATACGAATTTGATCGCTAAGCAAAAAGAGACAGGTAATTTAGAATATCTTTGAAATAGTTTTTAAATAGTTTTAAATATCTTTTAAATATTAAGTCTGTAAAGTAATGTTAATGTTAATTTTTACATTTTTATAGTGATAGTGTAAAATTATTTTAATATTTTATTTGTTTTTATGTTTTATAGAGGGCCACAAGATTATCAGTTTCTTGATAACTGTCACGTGTTTACCCTCTTAAATAAAGGCCTTAACTTACCTTACCTTACCCAGAGGTGGGTTGTAAAACCAGAGGGGAGCACCATGCAAAATCATAGCCCAAAGGAGGGAGCAAAACTTAAATTTTTCTTTCAAGAAGGGGCTTGGTATCAAGCCTTGGTTGGTGTCTATTTTCTTGTGGGCAAGCTGTCTCACTGAAAATAATAATGATTTCATTCTGGTGGTGATTTGAACAAAACTTGATTTATATGTGATCAAAATATAACAAAGAGCTAGCAATAATTAGTACCAAAGCCATGAATAATCCTGATTTCGAAAAGGGGGTGTCTCGTTATGAGACAAAAGTGACCAACAGATGTTGTGTCTCCTCTATAGCAATTCCAGACGTAGTTAATTCAAAGAAATCGATATCGGAAATCAATCGATTTTATCCGCCGATTGATATCGATTGAAGTTGGAAATCGATAGAAATCGAAGTCATAGGAAAAATAATTTATCGATTATTATCGATTAACAAAAATCGATAACAATCGATAGCAATCGATAACAAGCAATAATCATAAAGTGAATGTTCTGAACATGACGATGCTATATGGCAAGCAACACCCATTAAGCTTAACACATTTCAGTTTTGACTTCAGTAAACTACAACCCGCAGCAAAACATACCACGACTGAATGACTCAATAATACCGTGCGGACGGCATTGTGTTAAAGTTGAACTTCTACCGAATGACTCAAGTCTTTTCTGCTAATAATCGATTGTAATCGATAACAATCGATAAATTAATCATTATCGATTTCTGTCGGAAATCGATATTAATCGAAGTCACAACTTTTTTCTATATCGATTTCCATCGATTGATATCGGAAATTGATATTCATCGATGATTGATATCGATTACTATCAATTATTATCGATCATCGGTTTATCGATTAACTACTTCTGGAGTAATTATGTTTAAATGTAAAGACATTTTCAGCCAAAACGGAGTGCAAGGTGAACCTCGGCAAACATGAAGATTGTGCGAATAGCGGCATACGGGGATGCCTCCCCTATTTGATCACGACACAAACATGACGAAAACATTGTCAGTAACACAACGTCGTGGTTTGCAATCGCACTGGCTGCGATAAGAACTAGACGGATTTTAAGAGAAAAAGCGGACTGCAAGCAGTCTAACAGCAATCGTGATGCCAGCTCAGCTCTCTCCCCAAATACGTTCATACACTCCCGTAGTTCCCTCGAAAACCATACCCGATTGCAGACCAAAATGGGCAAATTCGGACCAAAAAAGCTCCAAAACCCTACCCTTTAGGGCGGCACATGTACCTATACGGATTATATAAGGGAGTACCCCCACTCCCGGGATAAAACCATAGCAAGAACAGCAAGACGAAAAGTCGATGGACGACGATGATTGATGGCGATGACGATGCTTCCGCAGGTAACATGGGCACATGCGCAGACTGCGTTGATCCTGATGCGCTCGAATGTGCAGAGTTCCCAAACTTCAAGACTTTGACACAAGACCACTTTTCTTTGATTATTGGAAAGGCAGCCATGAGACCTTGTCCTTTCGATCCTGCACCTACACCTGTGGTTCTACAGGTTCTTGATGTGCTGTTACCGGTAATCACTTGTATGATCAACGTATCGTTTGAATCTGGTCTGTTCGCAGAGGAATGGAGGCAGGCCCTAGTATTACCCACGTTGAAGAAGTGTGGTCTAGACATCGCGTACAAAAACTTTCGCCCAGTGAGCAACCTCCCGTATGTCTCCAAGTGATCAACGGTCTCACCTTGAGCTCCAGTCGGCCTGCAAGAAACACCATAGTACTGAGTCAGCGCTGTTAAAAGTTAAGAACGATATTTTATTGAATACAGATGCGCAGAAGGTGACCTCACTGGTGCTTTTAGATCTCAGCGCAGCTTTTGATACTGTATGCCGCGACATCTTGTTGGATCGGTTGAGTTTAAAACTTGGTGTGACTGACCAGGCACTCAACTGGTTTACATCGTACCTCTTCGACCGTGCACAGCGTTTTGCAGTTAATGGAGGGCTGTCTGATACCTTTCGTTCGCGCAAGGGTTGCCGCAAGAGTCTTGTCTTGGCCCGCTTCTGTTAACAGTATATACCAGCGAACTATTCGAGATAGTGGGTCGACAGTTGCCAAGCGTGCACTCTTACGCCAAAGATACAAAATTGTAATTGGCGTTCAAGTCCAAACGTTCAAGGTGATGACGCTAGTGCGGTAAAGGCTATGCGTGATTGCATCATGGATTTAAGGAAGTGGATGATTAGAGACCGACATCATGTTAAATGATGATAACACTGAGTTTTTGCTCCTTGGTACCAGGCAACAGTAGCAAAGGTTGACATTAGAAGTAATACTGTTGGTGAGTCCGTTGTGAACACAAATCCAGTTGTCAGGATCTGGGTTCCTGGTTTGATTCTCAACTTAGTACGTCTACTTATATTAGTTTCTTTCATCTACATAACATCAGTCGTATTCGCAAGTTCCTAAGCCTGAGGAAACTAAGACCCTAGTGCATTCATTAGTCACTTCTCGCGTTGACTTTTGTATGGTCTACCTGCCTCACAGCTTAACAAGTTTCAGCGTGTTTTAAAGGGACTGGTTCACGATAATGCGCATGTGTGAGTTCTGACAGTAGCTGATTGTTTTTTCAACCAATCGGAAGCGAGTTAGATGCACGCAAGTAAATTTACAAAATTCAAATTAATTGTTCGCGACGCGAGAGTATTTCCGGGCATTTGGTTTGATTTTATTTATCCCCATAATTCAGATATATGTTGCAGCCGATAAGAATAAGATTTACAGCCCTGTCCTGCTTTGAAACAAACATTTACCAACGTGTATTTTTACGAGGTCGTACCCACGCTAACAAAACAGTCACCGATCGGCAAACAAAATTTGTAAACAAACATCTTATTACTGTTCTCTCAGTTCGCCTTATATAAACCCAGAAATACCTACAAATAGCGCCGGACCGGTGACAAAAACACACAACGTATGAGTGTAAAGATTATCCTTAATTGAGCATAAATTTCAATTGCTTATCAGCAAATGAACAAATTCATTCGCGTTGCATCGGGTCAGTGTTCCGCGAAACAAATGTTATCGAGTAGCACACATAAAGAAACTAGATTATAAACAGAATATTCAGGCAATAATTTATTTTAAAAACATCAATTCTTAAACATATACGATCGTAAAGCAAAGATACAAGGAACATTTCAAGTGTACCAGATCGGTGAAGATCGCGCGGCCTGTTGCGGTATAACTACAGGTCGGAGTCAAAAATCAAATCAAAGTTGAACGAACTCATGCCTTTAACCACTTTCCAAGTGTCGTGTATTCTTTTCGTATGCCACACACTACTCCTAGAACCATACCAGATCGATAGGCTAAGCTTCTCTGTCTCCAGAGACTCTTGAGAACGTTCTGTTGCCGGACGGCCACGATGCTCTTCTCAACCTCCATGATCAAAACATTATTTTTTGCGTCTTCTTAAAACGTAACCAGTCAAACGACACAACCACACGTTAATCACCACTACCGAAGTATAACTAGACCAGCCAAAGCGACAGATGTCCGAATAAAACGAAGGATTTTCAATGATTGTACCGGTAATGGCGATTTCGAATTTAGTGTTGACCCAACAAATTTATTCTGAAGAGACAAACGGCGCGCATGCGCATTATCGTGAACCAGTCCCTTTAAACACTACAGCGAGGCTTGTTTGCTGCGCAACGCGCCTCAGCCATATTACACGATTGATGTATGAGCTACATTGGCTCCCGTTAAAGCAGCGCATTCATTTTAAGATTTTGTTATTTGCATTCAAGACTATCCATGGAATAGCCACCACATACATTCACAAGTTAGTTTCTTTGAAATCGCAAGGCGCATATAACCCCCGATCGTCAGGTGGGATTTTGCTAGCATTGCCAACATTTAGAACTAAGGTCACACTAGGCGATAGGTCTTTTCAGGTGGCTGCGTCCAAGTTATGGAATGCTTTACAGCGCGAGCTTCGCGAGATTCCGGACTTACATACTTTTAAGAGCCATCTTAAAACGTACCTTTTAAAGTTTGCTTATAGTTTAAACTGTTAAATGAATGATAATTGTTACATATCGCCGGATATTTTAGATTTCTATTGTAGAGTTGTATATATTCTTATTGTTTTTTGCATTGTAAATAGGCTTTTTTAATGTTTTTATTACCAATGTAATGCGCATTTGATCATTTTTATGAATACCTGAGCAATATAAGCTATTAAATTATTATTATTATCATTATTTAAATTCAAAAAGTATTCATAACTCCTTTTGAAGAAATTTCCCAACATTAGCTAAACAAATGCTTTCAAAAGTTTCATTGATCGGCAAGAAAACGCGACGGCCGTTCGGTCATTTGCGCGCCAAAATTGTAATCGTTGGCAGCTGTGAATGGCTTAAAAACCATCATTTTTGTGCTCAATTATCTCACTATTTTAGTATATACCAAAATCCATGGCCACTTTAATGAATAATTGTTATTTAGTATTTGCCAAATCAGAGCATAGTAATTTTCGCGCGTTCTGATTGGCGCCCGTTACTCGGAATACCCTTGGCTATTCACTGTTTTGCGACCGGAGTCAAGATGGCGTCTCGTTTCGAGGCGATTTTCGGAAGACGAAATTTGAGCGGTAAATGAAGCAGTCGTACAAACAAATACCAAGAAAGCGACGAACTTTGGCTTGTTGGTGTTAACTAGTAGAGAAAAGTATTTTCATGAAGAATTTGCGAAGAAATCGACGAAATGCAATTGACAAAATCCCTGAAATGTTTGAAAATTGGAAACAAAGTTCCTACTAAGTGATGTTTTTAATTTACAAAAAGTTACTTTTTTCATTTTTATCCCACTGATTTGCTAAATACTAAAACAACTATCCCCCTCAGGGTCGGCGAACAGCATTAGATATATATCCACCACTATTCACCTTCCCTTCGAGGGATAGTTGTATACTGTTCATCACATTCTCAAAATATCCCGAGGGCAAATGTCTTGACGAAAGTCTACGGAGATGTAAGGCGTTAAGAGTGAGTGATAAAACTACCGTTGAACCTCTCCACAACGGCCACCTTGGGGACAGAAGAACTGAAAGTGGCCGTTGTAGAGAGGTGGCCGGAGTTTCGACTGTATTCAACTTTTGAAGTGGCCTTAAGATTAGTAAAATTGAGTAGTTTGAAAGTGATTTCGTGAAAACTAACGAAGAGATAGTTCCTGAAAGTCACACAATTTTACAGGCGTTTGAGTGGTAAAAACGTCTGTAACTTTTCGCAACTTTGCAGGGCTCTATCTTCGCTCGCTTAAGACGTATCACTTTCAAATTTGGCAATTTTATTAACATTAAGGCGCTCTTTCTAGTGGTGTTGACGGATTTTCCCAAACTTATCCATGTCAAAAGTTGAAAAAACCATGAAAAGGTCTATTCGGCTTTCGTATGATGAGAAGAATTATGCAGATATCGGAGGCTGTTATCTACCTCGGGTTTCCTATAACACCCTCCTCGATCTCCATAATTCTTTATATCATACTCAGCCGCAGTCAATAATTATCAATTACACCTTTGCGTAAATTAACAATTATTGAGCTAACGCAAATGGGGCCAGGAGGTAAAATCTTTCAAATAGCTGGAAGTTATAGTTCCGTATGAATAAGTCTAATTCAACATCATTATGATAGGAGTACTTCTGGAAGGTAGTTCGGTTCAGTACTTAAATCTCAAGATCGTTATCAGCAACTTCATTACGCTGAGGATAATCCTGCAACTTTTCAAAGGAAAGCAGAGGAGGTCTGGTATCCTGTTAAAGGATTAATCCATTGTCGATGTACATTGAAAAACATTATCCTCGCTCCAGAACTTTCGTTTGACCGTTCGCGCATTCCTGAAGCAAAATACGGGCTGTTTTGCAGTGCAACCATAATCCCATATAACTTTAATTTTCTATATCATACAGAGAAACTTCATTTAACTTAAACTTCGACATCATACAGAGAAACTTCGTAAACGGGATTCTAAATGCAGGTTCGGATGAAATTAAATTAATGGCGCAGATATTAATGCCTTATTTAATTTGAGGCTCGAAGTGAATTTGCACAAATTTTTGAAAATTATCAGTGATTACCTATAACACATCTGTTTATCTCTCTATTTTAGGAGTCTCTTGCAGATTAGGATGGCGTATATTGATTAAAACATTCTTTCCAGTACGTTCATGCTGATGCTTTTTTTTTTTACCAAAACAAGACGCCTAAAGTCGTTTCCGTGGGATGTGTTGGTCTATGGAAGCATAATGGCGTTCTATCTAGGTTAATGGAACAAAACAAAACAAAACATCCGCTTGCTTTGTCCAGGGTCGAACCCAGGGTTAACAAAATTCTATAAAGTTCCAATGTTTTAATCCAAGATGAAATTTTGATATTACAAGATGCTCTTGATACGGTTAAAAATTAATTGCAATGTGTTTTCAAGGTCTCAAAGTTAACATAGTTCCAATGATTATCCCTGATTCCAAGGTATAAGTTTACTCATGTCCTGATCCGTGTCCCATCCAGAAGTCCAATCCATGCCGAAAACGAGTCGTCGATCGACGAGGGCAATATTTTCGCGATTTCAACGCCAATCGTCAAGGGTACGAGTTGAAATTTACGCGATTTAACCTCCCATCGTCAAGGTGCTTTCGATAAGAATAGAAAAAAAAACTGAACTCTAGCTGTGCTCGGCAAAAACCGGCGAACTCCCAGGAACTCCGGATAGAAAAATCTATCGGAAATCACGGCCCGCAAACAGACGCTACTAAAACCTTATGAAAAAGCTAGACCTACACAAAAAAGAATCATGAAGGAAAGAAATAATTTGGCTTAGGTCGCCTTTCTTGACTTGCAAGTATCCCGAAGGATTTCGCTGGTTAACAAGCCATCCTAAACCACGAGTGGGAAAACTCAAGCGCGACAAAATTGGCAAGGAACGTTCTGATTTCAACCTTCTTCAGAGGAAGCAAATCGATTAAAAATCGATACAGATTTTGTACAATCAAGATTTTACGCAATCCTATTGGCTGGCTTTGCAATTTTGGGTACAACCGAACGGGATTTTTACCGTGGGAGTGCCACAGGCATCCCACGGAATAACCTTCCTAGCCTCCCACGCAGGCGTTTTTAGGGGAGCTCGTTTTTCATCCCTCCCCAAGGGAGGGATGAAAAACGAGCTTCCCTAAAAACGCCTGCGTGGGAGGGTATAACCTTCCATGTTAGAATGGCAAACTGAGTTACAGTATATTTGAGTTTATATGTTGTATCGGATCCGAGTATCGATCTTGGAGTCGTGACATTTTCTCAACGTCATGTAAAGGAAACAAGATAAATAAAGGGAAGCACTATTTGCACGTTTTGTTTTAGATCTAAGAGAGTAACTTCTACATCATTTCCGGTCCTTAAAAACGATATGATCGGGCAATATATCTGGAACGATTTTGGCACGTGGGTGCATCTATCTCATTATACTATTTTAGAAATCAGAAACGCCATTTGGGAAACCAAACGACCTAGATTTTTTGGGTAAGCAGGGATTCAAAATGGGAAGATTCTCGGTTAAAAAATCAGAAAGTTTTTGTTTATTAAATTTGACAATAAGCTCGTGTTGACCGCATGACATTCCGCCGCTTAAAGCCACATTGAGAAGGTCAGGATTCATAAATAGAAAGTGACAAAGATGGAATGCTAGAGCACTTCCTGAGCACACGGAGAATACATTTACTTAGCATTTCCATACACTTACGACACTGCAAATACTCTCTTAATAATAATAATAATAAAAATTGTTATTATTGTTATATTAATAATGATGCTTTTGAGTTCATTACACATATTTCCTCTTTTCTTTTTCTTTCCTTTTTACTTATTATAATTGCCAACGAGTCACCCTCGCGAGGACGCGAGGGTGACGAGGCGGCAGCATTATAAACCCGACGCGCGAGTTAGTTTTGGTACAGGGAGAAAAAATCTCGAATCAAAATGTAAGCATAAGGTAATGTAAGAGTGACATCATCGGTCATTGTTTTCGAGCTAGCCAATGGCATCGTGGTATTTTTTTATCTAAACCAATCACATCAGGACGATCATGATCGGTGACCACATGACCAATATCACATGACCACATTAACCTCGTGGGCATTTTCTGGTGTATTCCGGCATCTCCTGTTCGTGTTGGGCATCGTGCGACTTGCGAGGTGATCAATTACCAGGCAGGAAAAGGTGAGTGGAAATATTGATTTAATTCACTCGTGAGCGTTGTCTTCTTGCGTGCATTTTAATTAAGTGTTTTTTGGATCCGGTGTCGCAAATCTAGCAACTAGCAGACTGAAAAATCGCCCAGCGAGGCTAAAATCGCCCAGCGAGGCAGTTATCGAGATCAGCTCGAAAACGGTGAGTGACAGTGTAAGAGTCACGGCGAGCTTGCCAAAACAGTCAATTGTCTTGACCAGATCGGCCAGCGTGCCATTTAAGTAACAAAAAACAAAACCACTTGAATATATTCACTATAAACTCAATCAGAGGGCGTATAAAGCCTCTTTTTATCGAGCTAGTGTGCTCAAAATTACGACCAACGAGACACGAGTCACATGGCGTGTCGCTGTTAGTTGTGCGCTTTTTTCTGCTTGCCCATTAGCGTGTCCGAAAGTGAAAAACAGTCTAAGCTCTGTTTGCCGGGAAGCCACTATCAGTCAAGCTTGAGGGAGCTTAGCAAATCAGTTTGGATAGTCTTTTTATTCCAAAATTGTAGGGAGCTTAGCTTCGGCTGAAATCACAACTGCTCAGGTCCAAAGTCCACTTGCTGAAGCGCGTGCACTGAAGTAACAGCTCACGAGAATTTATGATGCTTCGTCTATTGTGTATGTTATTAGTCGTAAGTCATTATCAGGGCCATAGTGGTGAGACTAATTTCAATTTTCCACGTGGATATCAAAATGTAACCATTTTCAGATTCCGAGGAAGATATTTGTCTAGACGTATACCTTATCCTTCTAATGGTAGTTTTAATCCCTTTGCAATTTCTAATAAAGAAGCACACATATTAAATGGAAACATAAATAACTTGGAAGCTGCAAAAATGTTTTAGGAAAATAGTTATTCATTTGGCAGAGATCACTTCAGTAATTACTGTTTAAACAATGCAGGTAAATTTTCCTGTGCAGTTGATTGTTTTCTCGAGCTGTGTTATGGTGTTTTTTGTAATCATCTTCATAGCACTACACGAAATGAGTTTTTTGACGTTATCTATGAGTCATGTAATCAAAGAGAAAACCTTGGGGCTATTGACATTGTGCGAGAACCTGTGTGGTTATGGCTCAGAGATCATTGTTCATCATTTTCTGCAATGACTGCCAATGCTGTTTTCAGTGACATATTTACATTGAATACTGTCGGAGAGTTAAGTGAGGACCTCAAGTCATTGTTTGTTGTTCAGCAATGCAATCAGTCACGTTGCGCATCATGTGGCAACCAAATCATATATAAGACAGGTATATTTCTTCTTTACATTACCTGCCCAAATATCATTTCCACGCAATTTGCAAATCATGTTTCAGAAGCTGTTCTTCCTCACAGTAGGGCTCTTTATTGTGAATCTTGCCAAAAACACAGTGGTGATGTTTCTGCATTGCAACATTTTGTAACACTTCCCACATTTTTAACTATTGAATTGTCATCCAATTGTATTGATCAAATTACATTTCCTTTAACTATGGACGTTTTAGAAAATTATTATTCACTGAAAGCTGTTGTGCGTTGTGCAAGTCAACATTTTACTATCGCTATAAATAAAGGAACACATTGGTTGTATTTTGATGATATCTGCAGATCAATTCAGCAATATTCCACTTTTCAAAACCTCTTGATTACCCATGCCAATGGCTGGTATTTTGCTGTCTATGAAAAGTCTGCCATTCCATTCATTGATACCGGTAATGCGCATGCAGCTGTGAACCAATCTGAGTACACCCAAGAATACCTCACAGGACATTCAGTGCCAAAAGTACTCATTAATGATACTTTAACAGTGCCATCAAACAAACACATTGCACAAGCAAAACAAAGTGCATACATGAAAGAATATCGAAAGAAAAGAAAAAGTAATGAAACTGCAGAAGAACAACTTGCCAAAAAACAAAAGCAAAATGCTTACATGAAAGAGTACAGAAGGAGAAAGAAAAATAATGAATCTCAAAGTGAGACGCTTGCTAGACAAGGAAAGCAAAATATATACATGAGGGAATACAACAGGAGAAAGAAAAACATTGAAACTGATACCAAAAAATTTGCAACGGAAGAAAAACAAAATACAAACATGAAGGAAAATCATGAAAAAAGTGAAAAACAACTTGGCTTAAAACAGAAGAAAAATGCTTACATGAAAGAGTACAGAAGGAGAAAGAAAAACAATGAATTTCAGAGTGAGAAACGTACTACACGACGAAAGCAAAATATATACATGAAGGAATACAACAACAGAAAGAAAGACGTTGCAACTGGTAGGAAAACAATCTCAACAGAAGAAGAACAAAATACAGCCATGAAAGAAGATCATGCAAAAAGTGTTCATGGTGATTTTAAAATGCAAGCAAAACTTACTAGAGAAGAAAAACAAAATACAGACATCATGGAAGATCATGCAAAAAGTGTTAACAGTCATTTTAAAATGCAAGCAGATCAAAATGTATTTAAATGTGTTGTGGAGAAGGAAAAATATTTGTCTTTGTTTGATAGTCAAACAAATGGACCAATTCATTTACAGGAATGGGCTAAAAAAAACATGCGAGATTTCCATAATTCTTTGAAATTCAAAATCTATAAATGCAACATCTGCCATGAAGCATGGCCATTGTCAGAAAAATGTAAAGATGAATCTACATATGTGTGCTCTAGGTGTTTGCGTGACAAGAATGCAACAAAAAAGTTTTCAGTTGACAATAATATGATACCTTCACAAGCACCAAAAGAACTGCAGGGACTCACGCAATTAGAAGAAATGCTTATAGCACGTGTATTTCCAGTAATATCTGTTTATACAAAACCAGGGGGGCAAAAGGCATACAAAGGCCACTGTATTAATTTTTCCCAAGATATTCAAGAGCTAGCTAACTCATTGCCAAGGTATCCGAGGGAGCTGCCTGTGATAGTTGTGTCAGTCAAAGGCAAAGATAATAGTTATAAAGATCTTACAGTAAGGCGGGAAAAAGTGAGCTGTGCTCTACACTGGTTAGTCCAGCATAACCCTGTATACAAAAATATTACTATAGATTATGACTGCTTGTCTTCCTTGCCATCTGAAGGCATCCCAAGTGAACTGCATCAGATTGATTGTATTGAGAATACTAAAGATAAGGAAATGGATCCAGACAGAGGTCCACTTGATGTCAATGAAATACCATTCAATGAAGAGACAGAATTAAGCAGCACAATCCTTAATCCAGTAACCTTAAAGCCTCAAAAGCAACTTATTACAGATCAGTTATTGCAAAAGCATAAATTAAACTGGCCACACAGAGACGCAAGCCCTCTGAATGAATTTAAGATCGAATTTCTAGCAACAATGGCATTTCCCACCCTATTTCCTGATGCTAAAGGAGACCCTACAAACACTGCTATAAAGCGGGCTGCAACTTTAGGAGAGAAAATAAAGCATCTAATTAAATTTGCTGAATATTCTAATGATGAGTGGACTTATAGGTTTGCAAGCCATCCACGATTTGCATATTGGGCTTTTAATATGATTCAGAGGCATAGACTTCTTAGTCAAGGGAGTATTTTTTTGAAACAAAACCCTAGCGATGCAAAACTAACTGTGGAACAACTTAAACAGATGCTTCAGTCAAATAATCATTCAACTTTAATGTCTAAACTTATGCATTATGCTAAAAATATAACTGGTAGCAATAGCTATTGGCACAAAGCAAAAGAGGATTTAAGGGCTACCATTGCTCAAGTAGGACCTCCTACAATTTTTTTTACCTTGTCTTGTGCAGAGTATCATTGGCCAGAATTTCATAATCTTCTAAGTAATGACCACTGTAGAGATATCACACCAAAATTGAGACAGAAACATGTTATTGACAATCCACATCTCATTGACTGGTTTTTCACTGAGCGAACTGATCGGTTTGTGAAGTTTTGGCTGAATAAATCATTACAGGCATCTTGGTATTGGTACCGATATGAATATGCTGTTCAGAGGGGATCGATTCATTGTCACGGAGTTGCAAAATTGCAGAATGATCCAGGGCTTTGTGAACTTACAGCAGTTGCACTGCAGGGTTTTTTGGCATCAAAATATATCAAAGAACACCAAGCAAATATATCAAATGAAGAACTACAAGAACTGAAAAATAAGGAAAAAAGGGGGGAAAATGCTGAGGCAACTGTTTGCCAATATGTCAATTTTTTATTAACAACATGGAATCCTTGTTCTCCAGATGAAGGTTGGTCCAAGCCAAATTCTCATCCATGTCAAACACCATATCTTTCCTTAAAAGAAGAGAAAATGGAAGATGACTATGTGAATCTATTGAATTCGGTTCAAAGGCATACGTTGTGTAGTACTAAGTATTGCCTTAGGGAAAAAGACGGTTGTGAATTATGCTGCAGGTTTAATTTTCCATTTGATAACTGTAAAAAAACAAGGATAGATTTTGAACCTGTCCATACAAAATCAGGTCAACCAAAGTATAAAGCAGTTATTGTTACTAAACGAAATGACTCAAGATTAAATCGTCATCAAGCATTGCAGCTTCAAGGATGGAGGGCAAATTGTGATATCCAAATTATTGTGGATTACCAGGCATGTTTAGAATATCTTGTTAAGTACACATCCAAAGGGGAAAAAGCATCTTCCGTTGTTAATAATGCATTCACCACTATTGTTCACAAGCTTTCAGACACAAGTGACATTCATAACACATTTAAGCAGATAATGATCAAATCTGTAGGGCAAAGGGACTATTCAATTCAAGAGGTCATGCATCATTTACTCTCTCTTAAGTGTGTAAGTGCTACTTATGAAGTAATAAATGCATCTCTAGATGGCTCAAGAAGAATTCAAATTGTAAGACATAAGGAATATTGTACTGCCCCATCCATGCTCGATATATATGCTGAGCGAAGGAAATACATGAAAACATTTCCAAGTATACTAGAATGCAACTTTGTACAGTTTACATCTACATATATTAATAAAGGCTCAAAACTAGAGAAAAGAAAACGACCAGTAATTGTTAAAACATATCCAAACTATTCATCAAATCCTCAAAATCAGCATTATGGGCTTTTTTGTAAATATCAACTACTTAAGTATAAACCTTGGGAGCATACACCAGATGATGCCTGGAATAATGCTGAACAGTGTAATGAAACATTCAAAACATGTTGGATGAATTTTCTCTGTAGTAACAATGGAAAGGCTGTAGTTCCAGACTGGGAAATCAAGTTACAAGCCTTAAAGGCATCTATTAAGCTAGAAACTGACAATTTTACAACAGAAAATGATGAAGAAGAGGAAAAGGAAGAATGGATGTTAATGTCTGAGTTGAATATTCAAAACATTACTAATGATGCACAAAGTTCTGTCTTAGCTCCTGAGGGATATTGGCACAATGTTACTGAATACTTTGATGAAGAGCAACTAAATTCTGTAGTATCTTGGTTAGCGAATCAAAAATCTATGAATAATCCTCAGTGGCAAATGCCAACAAGGATAGTAGATATTTCAAGCTTTAGTACAAACCAAAAATTGGCATACAACGTAGTTTGTGATCACTTTAACAGAAGTGACAAAGAACCTATACTTCTCCTAATTAAAGGTATTGCAGGGTCAGGGAAAAGCTATCTCATTGACGCCATTAGAAATGTACTCCAAACACAATGCAAGGTGCTAGCGTACACTGGAAAAGCATCTTTTAATGTGAATGGTGTAACTTTGCATTCATTTCTCAAATTGCCAATTGGCTCAAAAAGACTCACTGAACTAAAAGGAATAGCACTACAACAGCTTCAAAGTAATGTAGAAAATCTTCGGTATTTGATAATAGATGAATACTCTTTGGTTGGTCAGAGTTTGCTTGGCTGGATAGATTCTAGATGCCGACAAGCTACAGGCCTGGCAAATCAGAGTTTTGGTGGTCTTTCGGTTATTGTTGTGGGTGATATAGCACAGTTACCCCCTGTTGGTGATAAACCACTTTACCATTCAATGCCCAAAACAGATAAGCAGATTCAGGGTCATCTCATGTATCAACAGTTTAAAAAGGTAGTTGCATTGACAGTTAACCACAGAGTTGATGGTAACAGTAGTGAGCAGCACCTTTTTAGGGATCTTCTTCTCAGAGCACGTAATGGTGAATCCACACCAGCTGATTGGCATACATTACTGTCAAGAACTCCAGACCATGTATCAAATATCCAGGAATTTGAAATGTCATCAATAAGACTATCCTATCTCAAGTCTAGTGTTGCAGAGATAAACATAGCCAAGTTAAAAGCTCTTAATCAACCAATAGCAACTATAAAAGCTCGTCACTCTGGTGGTGCTCAGAACCTTAGCTCAGATGAAATGGGAGGCCTAGAGCCTGTGATTTACTTAGCAAAAGGAGCGAGAGTAATGCTCACTATGAACATCTGGACTGAAGTTGGACTTTGTAATGGAGCCCTAGGGACAGTATTAGATTTTGTTTATCCACATGACCAGACTCCCCCGACGCTACCAATTTGTGTTCTTGTACAGTTTGACGACGATTATAATGGCCCTACTCTTTCTGCTACATTTCCAAGATGTGTTCCAATTTGTCCAATAACACAGGTTTCTCAAAACCTAGGTCAAAAATGTGAAAGACAGCAATTACCCCTAAAATTAGCATGGGCAATCACTATACACAAGAGTCAAGGTTTAACGCTAAAGAAAGCCTGGGTTGATCTTGGTCCTTCAGAAAAATCTTCAGGAATGACATATGTTGCACTAAGTAGAGTTAAGAAACTTGAAGACCTAATGGTAGAACCCATGACCCTGGATAGACTGCAAGCACCCAAAAAGATGTGCAATTTAAATTACAGACTTAAAGAAGAAGAGCGGCTAGATGGTTTAGCCCAAGATACTTTGCACAGTTTATTGTAGAATCCTATTGCCCTAAATATATTAAACATCCAAACCAGATAAAACCACTTTTAACAATTAGAGTTTAATTAACCAGACGTGAGCCTTGATTCAAGATAATGTAAAGGTTACAGATTTTAACTTGAAATAATGGCATAAATTGAGTGGAAAACTGCTACAATGTACATAACCTTTATTTAGAATTTTCATTTTTTGTTACAGATTCTTTCTGGAAAGAATGTCAAAGCATAAGCCAGACCTTAACTCAGGTAAGTATTATGATTATAGGGGGGGAGAAAGAACAGTAGATCAGAATGCAAGCAAACTGGTGAATAGCTACTAAACACAGAGACTACAGTGATTTGTTGCCTATTTAACATGTATCTTTTGATTTTTTCCTTAGAATCACTCCGTGGCTTTATACATAATTTAAGCCCTGTAAAACGCTCAAAGAGAACGGATTGGTTTGAGTTTCATCTGCAAACAAGTCCTTCCAAAGTACAGCGAGTAGTTGGATTTAATATCCCAAGCCACTCAACCTTCAATGAACATAAAAAATCAAAAACCCCTGTGCTGCTGTCAAATACTAAGAACAATGATTCCAACAAGGACATTATCTTCAACCAACAATCAATTGTAAGGTCTGCACCAGCGTTCGACATTGACTTTGATTATTCTCCAGACATTGCTGCATCTGAGTCATCCTCCTCTTCAGTGCAACCTGCTACTACGATCACTCTGGAACAGGTACCAACTCTAAAGATAAACCAAAAGGTCAACGTCACAGCAACGATTTCATTGGGCAGTGAGCAACCTAAGCCGGTTGAAGTGAAATCCACGCAAAAGATCACACTCGTCAAAGAGGATTGTGTCTTAGAAGATGAGACAGGTACAGCTGAAATTCACATTTGGGATGAGCTCATCAACAACGTGAAAAATGGGACAACATATGAATTCCAAAACCTGAACGTCAAACACTTCAAAGGAAGCACCCACTTGGCAACGACACCAGCAACTACCTTCAAGGAAGCCAGCAAACAACTTAAGTCTGTGCAAGGGCCTAAACTACTGGAAAACCCAGAAAAAGAAGTTAAAGTCGAGATGTTCAAGTTTCTTAACAACCTAAGCATATTCGTTGCTTGTCAGGCTTGTAAGAAGAAGATAACAGAGAGTGCCCATCAGAAGTACATAAAATGCAGGAACTGTGGAGTAAGGCAGCGTCAAGGCGAATGCAAGAGAGATGCATCTGTGCAAGTTAAAGTAGAAATAGCTGGAAAGGAAATATGGCTGACAGCATTCACAAAAGAAATTGAAAGTCTTCTGGCTCTCTCTCCAGGGGTTTCCCTTATGAGTGACTCAGAATCTATTGAAGACCACCTTATGGACCTTAAGGATATCCACGTCACCTATAATGTGAACAAAAACACCATAACCCAGGTGACATCTGTTTCAAATGGACTGGCGCAATGACACTATGGAACGATTCATTAATGGGCCATCTTGGCATGAAACTACTTACTATGTAAACTACGTTCAAAGTTGCGTTATAAAATTATGTTAAAACACGAACATGAAACATTTAAAAAAAAAAAGAAATCATGTGAGATATGCATTTTTTATCTCTGTTACAAGTTCAGTTCTTAAAGACATTTAAAAAAACCAACATTTGCATTTGGAATCTTCTTTACAAGTTTCGTTTGTAAAAACATTCTAAAAGACGAAGAAAAGCATCTCAGATTTGCATTTGTAATTTAGGTTGCAAGTTTTGGTATTAAAGACATTTAACACATTGGAATTCATGCTCATTTGTCTCAGGTAATGCAACGGCCACATATATTTCAGCTCTAATCTGACTTACAAGTTTAGTTCTTACGGACATTCTAAACAACAAAGAATAGCATGTGCGTTTTGCAATGCTTTTTTAAACAATAATTGAATTTCAAAAATGTTCTGTAGTCTGGTTACTTCTTAATTTTCATTCGGCAACCAACTGTCACCGTTTTTACTCGTTGGCACTCTAGCGCCAGCTATTTCTAGTATAATATCTGATTTGTAATAGAATTAATTTGGCACGCCTCGACTAGCGTTTTGTTGCTAACTGCGTGCCAAACAGTTATACTTGTAATGTTACGATAATAAATGTCTTGTCTTGTCTTGTCTTGATGATAATCAATATTTTGTTTGACACTTCTGTATGGCACAATTAACACACAAACTAACAGCACAGCATGCGCACCAATGAAGAATTTCAAATAATAAGTAAAAGAATAGAAAAAATGTTACTGCGCTTTTCACAAACATGCGAACTATAAAGTTCAAAAGCCGCCTTCACAATTGCGTTTTTCGCTGCCGTCAATCACAATTACGATCACGAACCTTGAAACACAGAAACACACAAAACGGATCCAAATCCGCCAATCACAAATCACAAACCATGACCTTTTGAACCGGTGAAAGTAAAGCTTTGTTTCCTAAGAGATCCGTTAAGATGATTGACGGCAGCGAAAAACGCAATCGTCAGTTGGCTTTTGAACTTCAGAATTCGCATATTCGTGAAAAGCGCAGTAAGTGCACCGATAAAAGGTTTCTATAAATAGGTTTGTTTTTAGTGCTTGCTTGCTTGCTCACGTAAAGAAAGTTCCCAATTGCAAATTAGTGTTTTTCCATATAAAATAGTCAAATTTAACAAATTCTGCACGAAACAGAAGGTTTGAAAAATGAAAAAGAAGCAATTCCAATGATTAATGTTAAAACTGGATTCACTATTTTTTCTGTCATCAATTTTTTTTGTCAATGTCAAACGTAAATAGTAACTTGTAGCCTGCGTAGCTGGCGGTATTGTGTACTAGGCGAGTGAGATTTGGCGGCGGAGCCGCGAGAAATATTAAAGTTTTGGCGGCGGAGCCGCGATCCAAAAAAAGGAGTGGGGACGAGGCGTTTGAAATACTTATTATAGTATTATTATTATTATTATTATTATTATTATTATAGTATTGTTATTATTATTATATTATTATTATTATTATTATTATTATTATTATTATTATAGTATTATTATTATTATTATAGTATTTCTCGCGGCTTCGCCGCTCGTGGCGGCTCCACCGCCAAATCTCACTCGCCTAGTACACAATACCGCCAGCTACGCAGGCGATCCAAAAAAAGGAGTGGGGACGAGGCGTTTGAAATACTTATTATAGTATTATTATTATTATTATTATTATTATTATTATTATTATAGTATTATTATTATTATTATATTATTATTGTTATTATTATTATTATTATTATAGTATTATTATTATTATTATAGTATTTCTCGCGGCTTCGCCGCTCGTGGCGGCTCCACCGCCAAATCTCACTCGCCTAGTACACAATACCGCCAGCTACGCAGGCTAGATTAGGTGCTGAGTGTAGCGTTTTAAAATGATCATAAAGTTTATTGGTCGGGTTTTCGTTATGATTATAAGACAAGTTGTTTTCGTTCATTGACTTTAGAGTATCCCAAAAATTGCGGTTATTTTCGTTACTAATCAGCTCATTTATTTTAGAGTCAACAAATTGTTGTTTTTTTTGTTTTATAAGTTTTTTAAAGGTTCTATTTTGAACATGATATTCTTTTCTGAGTTCGGTATCCAGAGGATTGCGGTGTTTTTTGTTAGATAACTTTTTAAGTGAAGATCTTAAAGTTTTGCAATCATAATCAAACCATTTCTTAGTAATTGGATTTCTTTTAGATTTCTTTTGGCTACTTAATTTGAGTGAACGTTTTGCTGCCTCAGTGGTAATGTTTGTTAATTGATTGGTAGCATTTTCAACATCTGTACTGCTTAAATCAAAGTTTGTACTTTCGAAGAGATGTAAAAAAGACAGAATATCATTGGAACGAAAGGCAGCAGTGAATTTTGCTCAAGACGTCAGTTTCGTCCCAGACATACTGTTGTGGAAGCTTATCGTTGTTTTTCTCTTGAAAACTGTTATTATTATTTGAGAGGTCTGTACCAGTTTTGATCCAGCAGACAATTTGAGATAATTTTTTGGAATTGTTGTTAACGATGTATTACTAAAATGTTCATTAAAATGCAAGTGTTTAATCTGAGATCAAATCTCGTAAGATTTTCATCTGAGTGTTCATTGGGTATCATGTGACCCAAATATGCCTCATTTATTGACTGTTGCCCTCATGAATAATTAATGAATGTGAGACCACAAAGACAGATTTTACAAGTTACTTAGCATGCGTAGCTGGCGGTATTGTGTACTAGGCGAGTGAGATTTGGCGGCTGAGCCGCTGTACCAGTCGAGTGAGATTTGGCGGCGGAACCGCCACGAGCGGCGAAGGCGCGAGAAATATTTCGAACGCCTCGTCCCCACTCCTTTTTTTAGATCGCGGCTCCGCCGCCAAAACTTTAATATTTCTCGCGGCTTCACCGCTCGTGGTGGCTCCGCCGCCAAATCTCACTCGCCTAGTACACAATACCGCCAGCTACGCAGGCTAATAAACTTGTTGTTGTTGTTGTTATTTGGTATAATTAACCTTGATAGCGTTGGATACATACCTCTTATTAGCTGCGTTTTCGGTCCGTACCGGTAAACTACGATGGCTGTGCCGGTTGAAATTCACATGCCTTTACATTTTCGTGGGCGAACGCACTTTTTCAAAATCGTGGGGTTTGCGGGCAAGCGCGTTCCTTCATTCCCCTCCCCCTCCCCCGTCATTCCTTTTTTTTTTTTTGCTCTCCTCCCAACTTTCTCGACGAACTCGCGAGGAAACGCTTGCTATGCAGGCTATCTTTTCTTCTTCCTTAGCAATTTTTTGAAATCACTTGTCATCCATGGGGCATCACTCCATGAACTCAGTTTCTTTTTAGGGACTCTCTTGTGTAAGATTTCCATCAGACCTGCGTTAAAAAATTTCCAATTATCCTCAACAGAATAATCCAAAGGATTTCTAGCAAAGAAGGCTTTGCTAAGCTTTGTAGCATCCATTCTCACTTCATTAAAATCAGTATTATTGAATTTATAGACAGATCTTGGCTTTTTCTTGTTCATTTTAATTGTGAGATTTAAGTCAAAGGATACCGCTGAGAGGTCACTTACGCCTTCTGTACTATGAATATTGGATACTAAGTCAGAATGGCTAGATAAAACGAGGTCTAATGTCATACATTTTCTTGTCAAAAAAAAAAAAGAAAAGAAAACCTCGCTAATACGGCCAATTTTTTTATCCGTTGGTGACCGTATTAACAGGTCCACTGTATCTAAAGTCTAAGTTTTGTTATATACCTCAGAAATCTGAAAGATCTGGCCCTGTCTTCTTTCCATGCAAATATTGTAAACTGGAAACCGTGCATGAATACACATGCAGTCAACCTGAATTAGTCATTAGGGAAAATCCCTTTCTTATACCCACTTGAGTGACATTACCCCGGTCTAGCGGGGTTGGTTTCTTTTGTTTTGTGTGCTCCAGAGCGTGAAGACAAAAGAAACCAACCCCACTAGACCGGGGTCCCCCACTCCATGTAAACTGGCCCTAACTAGAGCTCAATACTTCAATGGGGCTTGATTTAATTTCAGAAAAGGCGGTTACTAAATGTTGAGTGTGATAATTCGACCTGACAAAATAAGGTCAATAAAGTGAATACACATGCTTGATATATCACTTCAGAATCTACTACATCTTTGTGTCCTTGCAATTTTGTGATCACAAGAATGATCTAGGCCTTTTTCCTTGATACATCGGCTTATTTCTAACCGTCTCAGTCGTGGATGTTGATAACACGTGCCAAGAACCGGCAGCTGATATGCAAATTTTCATAAGTTGCCGACGGAAGACGAGCAGTGTTGTTTGAAACGTGATTTCAGAGCATAATAATTCAATTTTCTATTTGTTTAGGTAAAAGCATGATTTGTAATGATATTTGGCATAAATACCACGAGTGATATTTCAAAATTGTTTAAACGTAATTTCACGAGCCGTTAGTCGAGTGAAATTTGAGCTAATTTTGAAATAGCACGAGTATTATTTATGCCAAATATCACGTCCAAATAATGCTATTATTTGTTTATACTACTACCCGCAAAAGGTTTCAGTAATTTTCACATGTAGGTATTTGGAATTAGAGAACGGATGTTTTATGAGTCAATGAGTCAGATCTGAAAAAATAAAAGTTTCGGTAGAAACAATAAAATTAAGCATTACTTTTACTTATTTTTTTTGATTTGTCTATTTGTTTTACTTGTTTTCGATAGGTGCTTCGTTTCCGAGATTTAGGTGCTTCGTTTTCGAGATTTGGGTGCTTCGTGCTTCGGTCTTCGTTTTCGAGTGCTTCGTTTTCGAAACTACCATTGCTGCCTGCACATGCAAGGCCTATTTCTGACATGAAATCTCAACCTGGGCTGTTTGTTAGCAGTATCCCAGGCCCTGCCGCTCTATCCCAGACACCCTTCAAGAACCGTTTAAACCATCAGACAATCCATACTACTAGAGTTTCCATACCAGAAGTGAAGTGCCGGCTGTCCCAAGGTCCCCAAGGTTGTTCATATTAGTTGATGCACGAGTTTTAAACAGGCGAGCTTATGTAAATGAACACAAACATAATGCAAACAATGAATGCCCAAAGATTTTAATCAATCAACGAGCCTTGAAAGCTATTTAAAATTACCATGGGTATACAGTAACGCCTCAACAATAATTATTCGTACACTGTCAGTGCATGTTTCTTATATAAACACATGACTGTGTACAACTGTTCGACTCGCTGTTTCATACCCCTCCTCGGGCAAATTACAATAATTGTAATTCAGTTTGTTCGCCTCGTAGCATCATTCACCTTTTGAGGCAAGTAAAACTGATTGGAAAAAGTAGTGAACTACATTGGGAAGATTACAGCTGAGATTATCAACTGAAAACAACTCTGCTACTGATTGTTGGAACGGACGCTTTAATAGTGTCCTGGATCGTCTTCATTGTGTTCAATAATTGATCGACGGTGATCCACAGCATGATAGAAAATTCTATTCCCCTTGATAAGATTCCTCGCTAAAACCTAATGAATACTTCCCAGAATACTTACCTTTACACTAGCATGACAAGCTAATGAGTAACATACCGATACAGATATAAAAGTTGAACTTTCCTTCGCACTCATGACCGATTTTCTACTTCAACCGGGCCCAAACATCAACAGACCGAATATCAAAGAACGACTGTTCCCAGATTTGAGTCTTTGAGCGCTAAGAAATTCCATAATATAGGTTTGTCTCCATTTACTTTAAGCGCTGTGTTTAAAGGGAATTAAACACTTTCTTCCGAGGCACTCACAAAATTTAGGCTGGCTTATTTTTCGCTTCTGCTATGCGGCAGGGCCTGGGAAGGGCGTATGGAAAAGCCGGAATCCGGAATCCGGAACCGGAGCCGGAAACGGAAACGGAAACGGAACCGGAACCCGAACCTAAGAAATAAAACTTGGAGACGTTTCTGTCTTAAGAGTGTCACTAACAATTATTGCTCGATCAAGACTTTTCATCCCCACATTATATTTATTTATTGTTATTATATTTTTTACTGTCGCATTTTTTGCGTACGGCGCAAAATTTTTCTTCGACAATTTCATATACGCGTAGCGTTGCAACTTGGGATCATGATTGACATGAGTACTCCTCCTCCCTTTGCCGCCTTTTCCTCACAATGGATGAAACAGGGAGCGCTTTTAAGAAATGAGTTACTTAGGCTCAAGAGAAGGAAATGAATAACACAGCGGTCTTAAACACACATACTAATAATGGCTGTTTTTCGCAGTCAATCGGTTTCTGGTAGTCTCGATCTGTCGAAAATTGCTCGACCTACAGCTGCAGTCACAGTTTATGACTGCTAGGAATAACAGTAGGATGCACTTACCTTTTTTTTGCAAGTCACTTTCCGAATGTGTATCACGATCACTGTGCTGAAAATTTCTCAAAACAATGATAACAGAGGACGCCATCTTGAATTTTATTCCCACCCGGGTATCGGGAACTGGTTTCAGTGCTTCCCAGTTTACCCTGGTCTCAATTTAAGTTCCGGTTCCGGTTCTGTTTCCGTTTCCGGCTCCGGTTCCGGATTTCGGATTCCGGCTTTTCCATATGCCCGCCTGGGAACTGCTAACAAACAGCCTAGGTCGAGGTTTCATGTCAGAAATAGGCCTTGCGCAAAAGTAATGCTTAATTTTATTGTTTCTACCGAAACTTTTATTTTTTCAGATCTGACTCATTGACTCATTGACTCATGACTCATTGACTCATTTGACTCATTAATACTTTACACTCATTAGTATCCATAAGTGAAATGAGGGTAATGAAATTCATTGCCTTTTGTTATTTCAAACTGCTTACCGAGCAAGAACAAGGAAATGCGTTGGTTTTTTAAAACACATAGCGATTCATTGATTCATTTATTTCAAATTTTGTCTAAATTCTAACCGTTAGTCAGAGAGCTGTGATTAAATTAAAAGAAATATAAAAATACTGCTCAAAACATTAGAAGAAGGTATGAATACAACGGCATACACAAAACATGGACGAAATCGTCGTAGGAAAAAGGTGGTTTACTAATATTGAGTGTGATAATTCAACCTGACAAAATAAGGTCAATAAACTTAACGACCTTTGAATACACTACTTTATCTAGATATTATCTGTCTGTCACAGAAGGAAACGAAATCATATTATTTATACGCGATCTGCCATGAAACAAGGCAATGCAGGTACGATAATTGTCATCGAGACATGTGAATTCTTGATTCAGGGCGTTAAGTGAATTCTCGTGTTAAAATCGGTAAAAAAAATTCGCAGCCCGAGAGAGAACAATCATAATAACTGCTTCAAACGTTGCAAAAACACATGACAAATTCAGAAAAGCGTAAAAGCAGGATGATTGGGCAAAAATAAGGGAGATTACTATTAAATGGATTGTATTTTTGTGAACGGCGAACCGGTTTTTTTCAAGTTAATTCCGATTTTGTATGAAAGGCAGGACTTTCAATCCTCGGAGATCATCAATATTTTTTGTGTGTTTATTTGTTAATAATAGAGAGGCGTGTCTTTCAGCAAATCGTAGTTTAACGCTTTTAGTTAACGAAAACACATTAAAAAAGCAGTGATCTAATCACAATAATTTCGAAATGAAGTAATCTCAACTAGTTTCTCTTGCATTTAATTTAAACCTTTCTATACAAAGTCTTGACTAAGAATTTCTTTTCTATAATAAATATTTCTTTTTCCTATGAACACTATAAAAATGTAAAATATTAGTTTTCTTCATTAAAAAACGAGGCACATCTAATTTCATGATAACAAGCACACATTTTACGGTGGTCTGAAATGTCATCCGTCTGCCTCGCCCCAAAGCGCCCCCCTTCACCCCCACTATGGAGGTTTCCTACTGATGGGTGTAACTGGGATCACTTCCAAGAAGTTGTTTTAAATACAGTCAAATCACATTAATACGGACTCTGAAGGGGCCATAGAAAGTGACAGTGTTAACGAGGTTTTCGTAGGCGAGTTACTGATTAGGAAAAAAGCAAGGGCTTTCCCCAGGGCCAAAGCAATGCAAACTGTCCGTAATAATCGGGTGTCCGTAAAGCGGGGTTTGAGTGTACTTATTTATACATTCTGCTTCGAGAATGAGCCGCAGTCTTCCTTGTCCGTCATTTCATAAAAAGGAGCGAAAAATCCAACCGATCTGAACGGAATGATGATCTTGATGCTACAATGCGGGAATTCTGCCACAATATGAACAGATCCTTCTGAAACAGAAATATTAAATGTTAAAACATTGAAGACAAGTGTTTTTGAACCTACTGCCTTATAACTAGTAACGCTTCATGCTATCGTCTGCGTAAGAATGAATTAATAAATGAATGTAAGGTTATTTTTATGTTCTCGTAGGTGCAGTAACGTGTAACCTTCGGAGCCGAGGGGACTGGGCTCGATACCTTTTATCTCCCATTTTGTTACTCTGTTTTATGAAGCGTTGCTACAACAAGGAGGAATTTGATACTGATTGTTCTTAGGGATTTTTTAAAAGGTTAAATAGAATATTATGCTCCGTTATTTTAAAAACGTAAAGTTTATACGTTTGTGAGGAATGGTCTTTCAATGGTATTTCACTTTTCTTATTACAGGAAACGTGCTCTGTTTCGACTAATGATAATTCTCGAATTGGTTTAGCCAAATTAAATTCTTTACTATTTCTATCCATTCGTAATACTTTATGCGTTGATTAAGTCTCACTAGTACTAAATATTTTTATATCGTTGGTAGTATTAAACATTGAAAATCACAACAGTGAGAAATTAATACAAACACGAATCTGTCACCTCTATTATATTCGTACTTATGGTAATTTCGTTACGACATTTGCGTGTTTAATCTTGGCAAGAAATTACAATAGTCCCAGAACCGTATCTGTAAAAGTTTTAACTTCACCTGTGGCCGCCGAACCAACCTTACGTGGTATAAAGCACTTATAACACGTAACAAACAGTGACAAAAGGTGCACGTGCTGATTCAAGTCGGTACACACGTGATTGCCTTAAAGAACGATTTTGTTTTGCAAGCACGTGGTTTTTGTAAACTGAGACTGTTTACTATTTTTTTACTCACGTTGAAGAACTTGATCCTGTAAGTTGTGGATTGCTTTTCTGGAAAGAAAACAGGGAGAAACATTTTTTGAAACTGAAGTTATGAAACTAATTCCGAAGATGAAGTTTATTTTTCCAGTTTGAGTAGGATTTCAAGCAAAACCTTTCCTTGAATATAAACAACAACAAAAACAACAACACTTTATTCACATTTCCATTACAGGGTTTGTCAAACTTATTGAATATTTAGTAACTTAACACGTAGAATATTCAATTACAATTTAAACTAAATATTATTACATAGAAGGAAATGCCTAGCGGCTAGATAACCGTAAGGTTTTCGAGCTAGCAACTAGTTCTTTGAAAGTAGCGTCGAATGTACAGGACATCACAATAACTAGACATACAAAACATCTTAAGACATAAACACACCATAAAAAAAAAGAAGAAAGCAAATAGATGGCAAAAAAAAGAAGAGAAAACAGTCATCATAGTACATGACGATATGATTAAAATAAAATAATTTCAGTAAGTTAATTGTTCGGCCAACAAGTATTCTTTTAATGTTTTAGGAAAGTTATAAGTTGAAAGGTCTTTTATATGGGTAGGGAGCTGTTGCCACAATTCGGTCGCCATAGCCGCTGTTGTTTGCTTTCCTATATTGGTCCTGGAACGTGGTTTGTACGTAGAAGTTACTTTTTGAAGCATATCTCGTATTATATGTATGGACTTCACTTGCATAGCGAAAATGCTGATTAAAGATATTTGGTAATTTTTTAGAATGCCACTGATAAGTGAAGTTAAGAAGCTGTAGTTTATAGATATTTGTAACAGTAAGTAAATCCAATAAATTAAGTAATGGTAATGCACTGTCTGTATCTGGTCCAAACAAGGTGGCAAAGAACATAAGGCGGATAACATGATTTTGTTTTGTCTGGATTTTTTTAATTTGAGTAGTAAATGCACTGCCCCAGGAGGTTATCGCATAAGATATATAAGGATAGATCAGGTTATAGTATAGTTGTTTAAGTTGTAAAAGGGAGGTGCAGTGTCTGAGTTTGCCAACAATTCCTTTGTTTCTAGAAATTCGAGTACATAAATAAGACACGTGATGTTTCCATGATAGCGTGTCATCTATAAGTACGCCCAAATATTTTATGTAAGTTCTCTTTTCTAAGCCGTAGGTGGAGCCATCATTGTTAGTTAATTTTACATCCCATGTTATATTTGTCTTCTTTTTAGGTGACTTAATTATTATATAATTAGTTTTCTTTAAGTTGATGGATAGCTTGTTTAAGTCACACCATTCTTTAACTTTGGATAATTCATGGTTAATTAAGTTTTGTAATTCCACTGATCGTTTTTGTCAGGGCTTTCAAGAGCGTTCTCAAAAGTAAATCTCTTTCTTCAAGCGTAAGAACAGTATCGTACACCCATGATCCCACAGCTTTCGCGAATTCTCGCCTGTCTGTTAAGCCACAAAATGGCAGTTCCGATAAATAATTCACAGTCGTGTCAAGTGATTATAATTAAATAACTTGAACAGTTCCAACTGAATGACTTACCAGGATCGATACTAGAAACAGCAAAATTTGGGCATATGCACCTGCTAAATACAAGAAAAAAAAATAGACTTCATTTATCCAAGAGGAAATTTACTTTTGAAGTCAGCCAACTCGTCTGCGTAGTTGAATGTGAACGTACGCTTTTCCCCGTCTCCTTGCTTGAGGTATATTCGCCCGTTGTTGGTCCAAATATATTTCCACTTGTTGTCCTTCTTAAACTTGTTAATGCTGCCAAACAATTTCTTTCTTGCTTGTGTTAGCGACTCGGAGATATATAATTTCTTCTTTGGGTCTTGAGAAAGATCCCGTAGAGTGCCAACTTTACCAACTTCTTTGCCGGCGATTGTTTTCCTCTTTCCGTAAAACTCGTCCCGAATACTTGCGACGCGTAAACTTAACGATAATCTTGTCTTCTGCACTTTTATTATAAGTGGGTAAACGGTGGGCCGTGGAGATGTCTTCATCTTGCAGCTCGATACCCATTTCCTTCCCTTACCAAATCCAACACTGTTTTGAATGTATTTTTAAGCTATTTTTGAAAACTGTTTTTAACCTGTTTTGTGAAATAGGTTTTAAATAGGGTAAAAAGTGTATTTTTAATGTATTTTTCGACTGCTTTTAAAGGTGTTTTAACCTGTTTAAAACGCTATTAAAAAAAATTTTTAAAGTATTTTAAAATGCTTTTAAAATATATAAAAAATTCCAGGGCTTTTGCAAGGCTCAAAACAGGTCAAAAACAGTTTTTAAATACCTTATAAATCGGAATAAAAACAGGATAAAAACAGTTTCAAAAACGTATTTTAATTTACTATACTATTTTAAAACTATTTTTAATGGCAATTTTAAACGTATTTTGAAAAAAACAGGTTTAAAATAGGTACAAAAATATATTTTTGATATATTTTTCGACTGATTTTAAAGGTGTTTTAACCTGTTTAAAACGCTATTAAAATGTTATGCTTCAAAATATATTTTAATAGCTGTTTAATCGGTTTCGAAATTTAGTAAAATACTCGTATTTGCAAATACAATAAAAATACTTTGAAAACAGTATTAAAATACCACAGAAGAAGAAAAGCAATAGGCATGGGTCGCACTTGGGAAAAGTTTTCATCTTTGCCGGCTAAAAAACCACAAAAATTCGAAACCGCAACCGGAAAAGAAAACTTTTAGTCCAACCGAGGAGGGTCGCATTAGTGGGAGTTAATAGTTTTTGCTTTGACACATTGAGAACTTAAGAACGCCAGATACCAGAAAACATTCTTCTCTTCTTCGTCCGCACCTCTGTCGAAGGATCTTTTTCCTCCATTCCCAGTTTCAGGAGGATGGGACAGATAAAGAAGACCGGAAAGTGCTTGGATGCGAATAGTACATTTGGCTTGGAGAATAACAAACCTGTGAAGTGTTTGCTTGTGCAGACGGGAACTGGTTCGCCTTCAATAGAGCTCGTTCCCGTAAAAACCTTAAAATAGCGAAGGTTTATAAGCGAGTGAAGTCCTTGCCTGTAGAGAGTTTTCGAAAAAAACTTGAAATGGCGGATAGCGAAGGTCTGAAAATTCGACCGCGTTTATTTTAAATTGATCGTGTTTCAAATGGATCACGTTCATGACAAGGCGCTGACAGTTACCGCTGTGATTCCTATTGTTTAGCTCGAGTTTTCCAAAATCTGCCTGCCCCACCCAAGCACTACGGCGTCTTTGATGTTTTTGCCGATTTTCAAAGTTTTTCCTAACTTGAAAACTCGGGGTCGCACTTAGCAATGTCCACCGATGACAGATTTCTACCGCAAGGTAAACAAATTCTCGCAAAAATTTGCCAAGTGCGACCCATGCCATAGCACACATATATTATGAATTAAATACCTCAAAAATAGGATGCAAAAATGCAAAACAGTATAAAATTGTAAGAACATAGCCTTAGAGTTGTCTGAAAACAGTATAAAAATCGGTCGAAAGAGCATAAAAATAGTACAAAAACAGGATGGAAATACCATTTAAATTCATGAAATAAAATGAATACAAAACCGTCGAAAATTACCCTGAAAAAGCAAGATTTACCTCGGCGAAATTTCTCCACACAGTCCTAGGCTAGGACTTCAAGAGAATTATCTCTTAGCCGATTACTTTACGTTGATTTCCCTAAGAATTCTCGGGAAATTCTTATGGAATTTTTCAGAAATGCTCAAATCAATCTTTAGCCTGTGTACAGACCCCTTCCCTCAATAAAACTCGGAGGGGAGGGGTGGGGGGGTATGTACACAGGCTATCAACCTTTGGCTTCAAAAGGGTATAACGTTACTGACGTTACCGGTAAATATTAATCTACATGCATGTAACTTACATTGTTTATTATATTCACGGCTTTACTCAAATATCATCAGAAGCTTAACGCAGGCTACGCCTGAACATTAATTAGTGGCTGATAAAGAACAGCATACGAATAAATTTACGCGAGAATGAAAGAGGCCGGTGACGTGACATCAAGTGACTGAGATCATTTATACAAAACAGCGAGTCTCTGCAAGGAATCCTGTAAAAAGTAAAATTGCCGTACGGGCGCGACTATATGAATGTTTACTACCCTTCATTTGTTTCTCATATGGCGTATATCTAAGCGTCTTAGTAACATTGTATATTTAATACTTACAATTAGACTGTTGGACTCTTCTCCTGAACCAGAACCTTTCAAAGTACATAACAGTCGCTGAGGAGTCATAACCATTTTTGATTCGTGATAAAAGCAACATCTACGTGTTCCGACAATCCGCAGAGTTGGAGTGTACTTTTGTAAGATCGTAACAAACAGTAAAATCAAGCGCATTTAAGCTCACAGCAACCGCCCGGGAGCAACCGCCGGTTCAATAATTTGAAATGAGCAAAGGACAAAGGACGGTTTGCTTATCACGTGCATTTGTCACATCACCGCGGCGCGAAGTCGTGATTTCAGTCGCGCGTGACATCTCAGAAATAATATGCCATGCATGTGCGCAATAATCCATGAGAGAAAGATAACCATATGTCGGAGTTTATTCAGATCTGAGCGTTGTTTCTTGGTGCAATATATACGAGGTGAGATCTTAGCTTGGATAGTTTGTTTATTATGTAATTTCAAGGGCTTATTTTAGACAAACCTTGACCGCGAGCATCCGGTTCTCGGCCCGCGGCTTTGTCTGTTTGTGAAAATTTCAAAATGAAATTAAAATGCGATTTTAATAAGCTTCTTTTTAAAAAAACTTATGGAATGTCCCGTAAATGCAATAATTGAATCACGGCTAAAATCTAGGCGGCGATTTTCGCAGAGAGTTTGCAGGTAATGAACATTGAGGAACGGATTGATCTTTTATCGGCACACTGTCACAGTTAGGTGTTGTCAGTCAAAGCTGAAATCTATTCCTAATTTTCTTCTGTTTTATCAATTTCTTTTTGATTTGCTGGGAGATTTAATTTTTCGGTCAGCTTCGAATTTTGTTGAGAGAAGAATCCGGTCCACAATATGTGACAGCTTGTTTTGAGTCATTTATGAGTTCGTGACACGATGAAGGCTTAAAAATTAACTTTGTGCAATTGTTACTTTTATAGTCTGAGTATAAGTATCCCAAAATACATTACAATATTGCACCTCAATAATAATAAGTAATAAGTACCCTATTTTAAAGTATTTAAAATAAGGTCAGCATTTGATGTCTTTCAGCAGACTTTAAATATTTTATGTACAATCTGTTTTTATAGTCAGAGTGTTGTGTGCCCAAACTACAATTCAAATAGACCTCAAAACAGTGTTTAAGTACCCTATTTAAAAGTATTTGAAATGCGGTCAGTAGTTAAGGACTTAAAACATATTTCAAATAGTCTATTTGAACTCTGTTTGTAACTTTGTGAGTGGATGCGTCTCAAAATACATTTTCGATACAACTCAAAACAGTGTTAAAGTACCCTATTTAAAAGTATTTAAGATACGGTCAGCATTTAGGCTCTCAAAACATATTTTAAATAGTCTATTTGAATTATGTTTGTAACTTTGTGAGTGAATGCGCCTCAAAATACATTGTAGATGCAACTCAAAACAGTGTTAAAGCACCCTATTTAAAAGTATTTAAAAAACAGTCGCATTTAAGCCCTTAAAACATATTTCAAATAGTCTATTTGAACTCTGTTTGTAACAGTGTTAGTGGTTCTATGCCCAAAATACATTTGAAATACCCCATTTTAATCATATTTATTAAACAAAATACATTGTAAATTGATGAGAGAGGTTTTCCTTTTGATGAAATATAATTTAACTACACTTAAGATATATTCCAAACAGGGGCGAAAATTTAAATTTTTTTGTCAAATAGGATTAAAATACTGGAAAATAGTATTCAAATACTGAAAATACATTTTAAACACTTTAAAATCAGTTTCAAAATACATATGGTTTGGTAAGGGTTCCCAATAGAACAAACAAGGTCAAAACAAGATACTTCTTCGGTTGGTAAAACGCCTGTCAGCTCCAAGCAGTCGCGGCGCAAGTATTGAGAAAGGTCTTCAATTTCGCGCCCTATTTTCTTGCACTGCTTCATATCTTCCCTTAGGTTCTTGACATCAGTGGAAAGGCTTGCTGTTCTATCATTTGAGCGCTGTACTTGCTTCAAGAGCTCATCATACTTTGCGGAGAAGTGTTTGACCGACTTTTCCAATTCAGAGAATGACTTTTCAATCGAGGTTAATTTAGCTTCTAGAGGTCCAATTTTTCCTCCAAGAGTGACTTAATTTCATCTTTAGTTGCCATCAAAGCAATACAATTGCAGATGCCTGTACTTAACGATGGTAGCCGAAAATTTGGCCAACGTTAAAAAACACGTGCGGCCGCCATTGCGCCATATGCTAAATATAAACTGAGTCTCGAAAGTCTTTAACAATGAAGGAGTGAAACTCCGTAATTTCAAGAAAAACTTCAGGACTTGGATTCTTCATCTCAAAAAAAGAGTATGGAAATAAACAAAATTCAACCGCGAAGGATGAAGAAAGAAGAAAATAGATTTTTTTCCCTTTCTTTCTACTCGCGCTCGATTCGCTCGCAGGCTCGCCAAATTCGTCAAAAAGAAAAAAAAAGATTCAAACAAACAAACAAAAAATGAGTTGTGGACGAGCACTACCTTCTCTACCTTAGCTTTGAATTGCCAGACGTTAAGAGGGAAAAATCATGCTACTCCCGCGGGTAATGACCTGGTGCCTTGTATTTGTACAGTTATAGCCTTGAAGACACACACAGTAAAACGGCAATTTTGCCTTGTTTTTAGTTATACCTACCTGTGTTGCATCCGCAGCCTTAAAACCGTATTTTGAAAGCAAATAGCGCAACAACGCTTGATCCTTGGTGTGTTTGATTACGAACCAGTCAGCCAGACCATTCCCCGGATTTTCAATACTAGACCGCTGTAACTGCTGACCCTGATACCTTTGGTAACCTGGATTTGCCACATTTCGTTCTCGTGATTGAGACAGGTGGTCAATGTTTGTTCTATTAAAGGCAAAAACAAAGGAAAAGGAAAGAATTCAAAGTCAGTCTAGAATGAGCAGCGACTAGGAAAAAAAAATTCGACAACTCTCCTAACTGGGGTAGAACCTAACACTTTCTGAGTAAAGCGGATTAAAGCTGTAATAAGTAATTTTCCAAATATTAGTATTATTATTTCAAGGGAACGCCTCTATATCGTGCAGACTCCATATCTCAATATCTTTCTTTGGGAAGTTGGAGTGCCTCTCACACCCGCTTGGCTACAGTTTGTAGGCCCAAACGAGGAATGTTGAGGTAAGTCAAGGAAAATGGAAATTCATTTGTGAGGATAAGTCATGGGATACGGCAATCCAGCCTCGTTAAAGGCAAACTTCCAAAGTAACAGAATACTTGAGAACACTTCATGTGCTACGAACAAGTGACGGCCCTCGCTTTTATGCATATTATTGTATTCCCGGACGATTCATATTATACAAAAAGTCGCAAATTCAACCACACGAACCACACGATGGGTCTATGCAAGGATGTTTTTTTCTTTCCTTTATTTGCATTTTGCGACCCGTTTGGCAGGGCCTGCATCCGGAAGCAGACCAAAACGTAACCGACAATAAAGAGTATTATGCAACTAAATTTTGATAATGACTGCCATTTTCATATCAATCTCCTACTCATCTAACGTTATAAACATAACTTTATCGTCTTTCTGATAAAACTGAGGAGTTATTCGAATGGATTGCATCGGTAAGACATTGGGCAACAGTTAGTCCTACAGGCTAAGCAGTCGTATTAGTGTCGTCACGCAACGCACTTGGCAAGGAGCGTCGCACTACGGCTGCGTAGGAACTTTTTTTCCCACACTGAAGAAGGGTCTAGCCTGGAAGTAGTGGGCGCAAGAAAGAAAATTGCGCGCGGGTGTCTCCCGCTCACGCGCCCGTTCTTTCTCTCGCCTGCTACGCAGTCTAACTTGAGGGTCATAAACCCAAAACGTTTGTGTGTGTGTGGGTTTTTTTTTTTTTTGGTATCGAATATCAGCTCTTCTCTACTGCGTAGGAAACTTTCCTACATCCACGGCACAACAATTCTATATTTCTCGGAGATTATTTCGGGGATCACCCTCTCTGTCCTTCGAGCCGCGTATTTCCTGTTGTTGCTTCTCTTTTTTTCTTCGCGCGCGAACCAAAAGCGGTGAAAAGGGAAGCAACGCTTTGACTGTTTAGTGAAACGTTTACTCCTCACAGTATTTCAACCCGGGTAACTGTCATTTTAAAAAACTTAGCTCGGAAGGGGTAAAAAATTCGACTAAGCTGAACTTTACATGATTGTGCTCTGTCAAAGTTCAGCCAGTGACGACAGTGGTCTATCTTACCAATAGAAAGGTATATAAAACCGAAACTGAACAAAACCACTGAACATAGCGAACATATTTTGCCAGTCCTTTTCAGGGGCACCCAACGTCAACTTTCGGAAAATGTCTGTTCGGAAGACGATTCGAGATCTACAATTTTCGGAACATTTGTTGTAAAATATCTTGCTTGCCTACCTCTCCTAGGTTTTTCGGACATCTAAAAAATGGTATAATTGTATTTTTAACGGATTTTTACCCTAAAAAGGTCACCTAGAATTTTCGGGAGCCTTTTTTTAGGCTGAAATTTTGGAAATTGTTAGTTTCGATAACTGTACATATCCCTATAATTTTCGGTTCACTAGATTTTCAGCTGGGAAATCCGAACAGATGAAAAATTTTTTAGTTGATAAAAATATGCCTATATCTACCGTTTAAATACTAAAATACGTTTAACAATGCTATGTTTAAGTGGTTTTGAACTATGTTCTCTTTGTGTGCCCCTTCCTTTTGCCTGGCTTTGTTGTTACTGATCCGGGTTCCACTGCGCCGGTATGTTCGTCTCTACAGCTCATTACTTTCCCGTGCGTAATGGCTGTCTTGATTCAGCTCCCTCCCTTTCACCTAAACAACGTTTTTTTTTTCAGTAAACCTATTGACTCAGGGGGACCTTTTTAAAAAAAACTGCTTAAGAGGGAAGCAGCTCGGGCCTTCTTCAAATTCTTTGTAACCAAGACGTAAAGTCAGCAATGTTCATAAAGATAGAATCGCACGAAAGTTCCCAAAAGGAAAAATTCTTAGGATAATCCCCGCGACACTTTCGTCGAGTAAAAAAAGAGCTTGGAGTAGAAACTAAAGATGTAGAAGGTAGCACGACTCTAATAGTCAAATCTGAAATCAGATGAGATCTGTCAGAAGGAAGTAGCTGATGCTGAAAAATCGCTCAAACTTTAACTGAAAGCGGAGAATTAGCGTCATTTCTAAATAACCGAGTCTTCTCTCAAAACATATTGCATATGGCTGGTTTCGTGTCCTATTGTATTCCTATTGAGGATCTTGAGAAAGAAATCACGAGACTAGCTCGGGAAATTTCCCACCGTACTCACTGAAATGGGGAGATTGAGCAACCACGACAGCGACGGCAGCGAAAACGTCACTTAACAACTAAAGTGAATTTGCGCTTTTCAAACTTCATCAGCGAATTTTCCTAGAGCGTAATTCTAAAGGACAGTGAAGTGACGTTGAAGAAATGTACAAAAAACGATACTACTCTTATCTCATCGTCTCGAAAATTGTTTGCGAGGCTTGTTTCGACTTTTTTCATATCTTATTTGCAGCAGGCCATGTCTAATGCAAACAACTATCAGCTGGCTGATGTTTTAGCCTGAAAATTGATCAGCTGGCATGTAGCCTACCTGTAGACGTTGTCTTTTTCATTTGTTTTTCGCGTGCAGCAAGGTAAATTAAGGAGACATCTGCACGCAGGGTATTTGGCATAGTAAGCAAACGTTTCTGCCAGTCTTGTCCCCGGGGCGTTTCCCTCGGCGACGTCAACCCAAGAGAACCGGTAAAAAAAAACTGTAGGTTTAATATGCGAAACAACATAAAATCACGTTTTTGTCACTGAGCTGCCTTGGGTTCCAGAGGTTATTTTTTTCTTATCTAAGTGTCTCTTCACATGAGCCCTTGACCTACAGTAGCTGGTCCGGTTTCCGACATCTCGCCTTACCTTTAAATCCTTGTGAAAATTTTCGATGGTTTCACATGAGAGGGTGGCCTGGCTCGGTTTCAGAGATCTCGGTTTTCCCTACCGGGATCTCGGTAAGCGGGCTGGAAATTCAGCCTTATGAACACTTCAGCCAGGTTACTGGGATGAATTGTGACGGATGAATTGTGCCTGCTGTATTTTCCATATCAAAAGCATCCCATTTAACTGCAGTGATACAGCTTTAAAAGTTTCCTAAGTTATAATTTTTGTGTTTTGCCACCATTTCCTTTGTTTCTCGAATTTTGCGCCAGAACTCGTCCCCAGGATCTTTTGCCTTTTCTCGTCTCGGATACCCTGGCTCAAATTTTTCTTACACTGTAGGAACCAAGGGGAATTCGTCCCGGTAACCGAGCCGGCTTTATCAAAATTGAAATTTTCAGTGCCAAAACAATAAAAATGAAAGACGGAGCCGCTCCTCGTCTCGCTTAAAGTTGTAATATGCTAGTCACTCTGCGTAAAATCTTCTCTACCTGGTTGACCTACCCGCAAATTGCACATTTTTCAAAATGGTACGGATTCTTGTCCACATCAGTAAAATGCTCACAGATAGCACAGAAATAAGCAGACATTTTCCTTTTACACCTATCACACTTTGCACTGTCTTCGCTAATCTGTGAAAGTAACAGGCAGAAAATATAATACAAATCAAAGGGAATAAGGTACCAGGCGAACAGAACAAATCTTAGAACTTCGGTGGAAATCGTACCTTCGAGGAATTAGATTTGCTCTACTGACTGTAAGCTAAGAGGTCAGTAGGAGGCAAGTCGTGAATGGTTAAAAAAAAGCAATGACTTTTTACAACATTTTTACCTGTGCTCCTCTTCAACCACACCCACCAAGAATTACTCCAAAACATGACTTTACGTTTTTAAATTAAAACAAAACTTCACAAACAGTGGTTTAACGAGGCTTGGTTTTATATAAACACTAGACTAAAAGTTGATACGGTCGCTTCCCAACCCCCACTCCCATTCATCCAATCTTTCATTCATCAATACTCATTATTTCCGCGGCAGTGATCAGCAGTAACAGTGCTTTAGAGGGCATCACATGTGGCATGTTTGCAATAAGCAAATACAAACAACCACTAAAACAAGTAAGAGAATTTCATACTGTATGCGTAATGGTTCCTCTGCCGTGCGCTGTTGAAATTCTCGTCCACATGACAAAACACCGGCTGTAGGAGAAACCTGATTGTTCGGTGAATCAGTAATGTCCTCTCACTTGATCGATTTCACAGTATATTATAGATGAACCTTTATTAATGTTTCTATCTACAACCTTGGACAAAATCAAGGATGGGAAAATGGTGCGTTTTGTTGGTTCTTGCGCGGCTTCATCCTTGATTTGGGAAGGGGTTGGGGGTGGTGGTTTGCTGTTCCATTTTACTTTGTCCAAGATTGTAGTTTGAAGGCGTTTGGTTGATGCAACAGGTGATTCAAAAAGTTTTTTGCCTGAAGCATACTTGCTGATACTTGAAAAAATAGCCAGCATACATTGCTTTAATCACTCATCCAAGCTCTCGGTGGTCAATACATTTTCATGTTTTTGCTCTAGCTTCGCCCACGCTATTTCCTCAGTACTCTTAATTTACATACCTCAGAAATCAGGAGCCTGCAGAACTTCGACTGATAAATCTTACTCCGTCTTTTTAACTTAGTGTAGGTCTCTTGGTAAAATGAAATTAGAAAAGGAATTCAGTGCATTTGCTATTTTTTAATTAAGGTCTCTTGGTAAAATGAAATTAGAAAAGGAATTCAGTGCATTTGCTATTTTTTCATTAAGGGGAAATCCCTTTTTTTTCGCAATGTGATTGGACGAGAGTATCACTAATAATACACATGTTCCACCCACTGGGCGCGTAAACGAAATCTAATTGTTCATTGCCTGGGCCTAGCTTTTGGTCCCTTGGGTTAATTATAATATTTGTTTTAAAGAATTGGCCCTGAACCGAACAATATACGTTACTATAATCATGTTAAAATTGATAAGGGATGACAGTACGATAGTCACACTTGCGAATTATTTCCTTATCCGCATAAAGTGCAAAAATCCGCGACTTGTTTCATGCATTGGGAATTTTTTGTATGGCTGGCTCTATAAGTGGAAGATTAAGATAAATTTCTGCTTGACCCATTTGATCCCGCAAGGAAAAGAAATTTTTGGGAAAAAGTCACAATATAATTCCTTTTTATTTGTTGTATTTTATGAGCATCCAGCCATCTTCACCTCAAGCCTGTAATATATAGTAAAATAATTCAGTGATCATTTAAATGCCTTATTCTTTCTGCCATAAAGGGCCCACAAAGGACACGTGCTCAAGCAGCTGCTTTTTAAACTGTTAGGCTAAGACTTTCGTGAAACAATCCCTTTGTGATTTCTTTGTAATACACTCTTTTTTTTATAAGAACCTTTTTTATAAGAAAATTCAGGCTCAAATTTGCCAATTTATTAAGAACATGCTTAGAACATAGCCAAGGTTCAAAGAAGAAGAATTATTTCTTTACTGCTTTTAATTTCCCCCTCTTACCTGTTCTTACAACACATTCGAATTGTGTCTGGTCAATTAAATAATACATTAATTTTGCATTGTACCTGTAAAGCGCTACAACGAGCTTCCAGTCATCAGACATATTTTTTATTGAAATTTTTAGAACATAAGTGAAAGAACATTTCCAGGGTGAAACTTCCCATAAAATAAGAACGGTGCAGGCTCAACTCGAAAAATGGACATTCTTACAAATAAAAGAGTGTACTCTAGGACCTCTAGTGATGTTTTCAGGTCAAAACCGCAAATTACACCGCAAATTAATCCCTGGAAACGACTTTTCGTGTGTTTCCAGCCATTAATTTGTCCTTTTAAGCCCCAACTAGCGACTTTCAACTGTTTGTTATTCACCTCAAATTGTTAGAATGCACTTGAAATTTCTGTAGGTACCTTTTTATATGAATTCAGACAGGCATGTATTACATGTTAGTTCGCCTTTCGATAAATTTATGGGTTTGCATACCCGGAATTCGAAATCCGAAAAACCCCTCCGCCGAACGCCGAATGACTCTGAAGTTTTATAGTGATTACTTAGGAAACTGAGTGAATCAGTTTCCATTCAAGGGTCAGCAAGCTGACCTGAAACTTGATTGTCACCTAGTTTCCTAACCCTAATCACTAATTAAAAACTTTCGGCATGGATTTTTTCCGGACTCCGGATTCCTGGTTTAAGGCAAACCCTAAATTTATCATCTAAGAAGCCCTATCACACCTGCTTAAAAACTGAGACTTCCTCAGAGTCAAAACTCCACTTCGCAAAATGTTTTGCAATACTCTGGTGATGTTTTTAAGTCAAACCAAAACATTAACATAAACATTGAAATAAACATTATTTAAACGTCCAATCTAATGTTCAGCCATGCAAGGCTTCGCACGAGAAAAATACTCAAGCATGACCTCTTATTTGCTGCCAGAGATGTTCAACTATATTCCACCCGGAAAATGAGGTCAACTTTGAACATAAGCGAGATATGTTCTCCAAAAAACTCACAATTTTGGATGTTCAGATTCCGGTGGGTTCTGTTAATTAAGGGGCCGTTCTGGTCTAGTGAACGTCATATTTAACTCGGTGATTAATAAAAACAAAAACAAAAATAGCCCTATGTGGTACATGATTTTAAGTGCGCGATCTCCCCAGTTTGTTTATTTCAGAGATAATTAAAAAGTTTTACTGAAGAAAGTGTCATATTCCGCCGAAAAAAATAAAAGGAAACGATTAATATATTTTGAAAGCCAGGATGTTGTTTTGTTCATACTTTTTGTACTGACCTTTCATCAACCTTTCATTCTATTGGTCAGGGCTTAGTAGCTTGTAGATTAAATATTCTCAGGCGATTAGTTTGCGTGCGTTCTTTCGGGATGATCCGAATGATGTCCGACCACTGATCCTGATCCGGATGCCTTGCACCGCAGCAAGTAATGCATGTAAGTAATATTTCTCTTCTATAAACTTTGCTCAGAGTCCTTAATTTCTCCAAAAATTACTCAATGGCAAAAATCATGTAACGTAAGCTAGGATAATTAGCTACCATGCTTCACACGATTGGCTCAGCTTGGATATATGCAAACCTTTACGAAAAGTCAAACAGGTTTGTGGCTCCTGGTTTGCGATCACTAAAGAATTAATAGATCATGCAGAATATTTTTGTCTTGCGATTCTCTTAACTATTTAAAAAAAATACTGAAACGTTTTTAAGACCCTTACCTCTGGAAGATCTCTTTGTCTTATGTTCAGCTAAATCAGATAATTACAGAGGCATAGGACTCAACGTATATGGGCGACCACGTCTTAAATTTACATCATGCAATATGAATATACAGTACACTTGTATGGCAAACCCGCGATGATTACGATGTCTCAAGTGTCATAAGCTAGCTGTCTCTACGCCCCTCCCCGTTGACGCATCACATGTGTACGTCATGTTTCGGGCCGATTCGGGGATTCCCCGCTTTGTCACCAGTCAAGCCAAAACGTGTCAAAATTATTGGGCAAACAAATTTTAATAAAGTAAATACACCACATTATGTGCCTGTCACAGAAAGAAAAGGAATCTTTACGCATTTGGCTATATAGTTTCATGGAATGAAACAAAACACATTTAATTGACCACTCCAGAAAATACCACAACATACCATAATGTTCTTTGTTTGTCGCCTCAAAATTTTGCATAAGCATTGTCTTTAGTTTCTCTTGGGAGTGAAAATGGCCCCAAGAGAAACTGAAAACAATGCTTATGCAAAATTTTAGGGTGACAAACAAAGAACATTATCGTATGTTATGGTATTTCTGGAGTGGTCAATTGTCATCCAAACACTTGAACTGTGGCGTTTACCATGTAAGTCTGAACATCAAGAAGCTCTTGGCATTTAAGAATGTTACTGATCTAAAGATGTAACTCTACTTTAAAAATCATGACTACTAGGAAAGTAGACGGCTGAGTTCTGGAATGTTTGAATCTCCGCCTTCCACTTCCTTGTTTCGGTCGTATTTGTATCGCACTTGAAGATTAGCATATCATTTGAAGATTAGTATATGTCGTTATGGTGGACGGCCACGTTTCCCGGCCGTCCCACGATCGACGCTAAAATTGCTCACAATGGCTGCAGTCAAGAGCCTTGTTTCAGTATCACTTTCGAGCGGGAAAAAAATCTTTTAAAGCAGGAACTTGCTCCTGTTAATGCAAAATTGTCGTATTTCCTTTGATTTTACCTGTTACCATAGTTAATTGAGTGGAATGGTTATGAAACCCGTCAGACTCCTTTGTTATATGTTTTTGTGGACCTGAAAGTGCACAACGTTCAAAAGAATTCCTATCATTTTGATTGTATTGACCAATAAAAACGTTGCATTAATTTATTCCGTAACAATTTGCCAACAGAAAACAAAGGATTGTGCACTTTCACGGTACTTCCAACAAACAGGAGGGCATTTTGCATGCGCATGCGTGAATCCGCTGAATGACAATAGCGTGGGCGCATCAAATCTGATGGCGGGAAATCGAAAACTCGCGCGTAAAGTTACAGTCCTTTTAAAAGCCATTTCGTTGGTGCTTTGAATACCGCACTTTCCTTCAAAAAATATTCTCCATCACAAAAATCAGACGTTTTCTACGCGGATTTTCACTCGTAGGTTTTTCAGCAGTAGGTTTCCTTGGCCTTTTAAAGACTTTCAAGACTCAACGCCAAAAAGTCATGTTCCTGTATAAGTCTGATTTTCACTGGCAAAGCAATGCATTTCTATGGTTTGATTTCCAAACTCGTGGTTTTACACATCAGCGAGGAAATGCATCGTAGCAATGTTGAGCTGCTTTAGGGCAAAAAGCGAAAAAAAAAATTACCACGCAAGGTTTATTTATTAGCGCGATGTCTCATGTTAAACTGATCGCGAAGACAAGCGTTTATATATGCCACAAAAACGTGAAATCTATGGGCTTTTACAGTTTTTTGAAAGTTTTCGCGGAAAAATTTATAAAAAATATTCTATAGGAAATGAAGAATGGACTGAGTTTGAGACAGAAACAATTACAAGTGATTAGGTAGAACATAATCACTTGAGCATTTCTAAGCTCAGTACTGTTGCAGACAAAACGAATGCACGCATACTCCGAAAAAATGAACAGTACTTTTATTTTTCTTTAACTCTAAAGATACAAAGATTTTTCCTAAGCTACTATTTTGAAAGTGCTCTTGAGTAACAGCTCCTGTGCTCCACAATCGATTTCTTGTTATTAATCTATATTTGATGACAGTAGTGATCCGTTCAAAACAGAGAATGACCATCACTCCATATAAATCTAAATGACGATGTTGTTCACCTTCAAAGCCTGTTTGAACATAAGATAGGAAGTTTGTTAAAGGGGTGCATATAATGCTGTTTCCTCAAAAAATAAATACTTCTGCTAAAGGACCCAAATGAGCTGGGATGCGACAACAAACATGACACAAATGGATGGATAAATTTGTCTGTTCTTAATGTTTCTGTTGAGAGCTTTTTACTGTATCCAGATGAACCCCTTATGTAAGTTGTACATCATGGAAGAATTATCAAGCAGAAACTGATGCACTAAACAAGAATGTGGTTCAATACAGAGGAGAAGCTGGTCTCAGTCAACATCCTTCGTGAATGAAATGTCTCACAAATTAGCATATCAACAAATGTAGTATCCACAAAATGGTATCATTTAGGAATAAATGCGATTTTTTTGCAACAGAAGCCAGGATTTATTTAAAAGGTATATTGATAACGTTTCATTTCGTGCTATTTTGGGGTTGGGGAGTTAGGCTAGATTTTCTTTAAAACGCCAAAATGTTATATTTATTTGCATAATGAAATGTAAACAAACAGTGTACCATCAAAATAATGTGGAAAAAAATCAGAATTCAAACCGATTGCTGAAATTTTTTTCCTTTGTATAACTAAATGATAGAATATTCTTATTTTCAAAACACAATCTTACTGGCATCATTATATTGATTTAAATTTATAGTTGAAGTGCGTGTATTTTATTTCTCAACGAAGACGTACCGGAGAAGAAAGCTAAAATTATTACAGAAGGCGATTTTTCACAGCCTTCATCAAAGCGCCATTCATTCGCGGAAGTATTCTTAGTTTCATTAATCATTAACTTAATCTGGGGAGAAAGGCAAGATTTCGAGATAAACAAGCCAGAGAAAGGGTGAAAAACAGTTTCACGGTAGAATGGACATTGAATTAACCACTGTATTCCTCGAAACGATTAAGTTCGATTTTAGAGTTATACTATTGAGAAGAATTGAGTATCTATAGGATAATTGTTCGACGAAAAACTATCATACTGACCTTTTCCTCCTGCTCAAAAAAATGTGCGCGAAATGTTAGGTGGTAAGAACATTCAGCCGCCATCTTGTCTTCGATGTACTGTTTTACGAAAGGAAAGACTGTCCTCTCAAGGGCGACAGCGAGGCTACAATAAACTCACTTTCATCGTAAAAAATACCACGATACCTTAAAGAACACGTCTGAGGAACGTAGCACCCAATACACGTCATTCAGCTCCAGAAAACAGCCTGCAAATGCTGGTACTGAACGTAAACAACTCACAGAAAATGCCTCTATGGCACTTCAACAGCCCATATTGACGCATGCGCATACAAAATACCCTCCTGTTCTTCCAACATAAACTGCAGCACTGTTGTTTTTATCATTGATGTTTGCCGCTTTTCATAACCAGTCTCCTCTAATAACTATGTTGTTACCCAGAACCTAAATTCTCGTCATATGATCATCCCTTGGGATCACTTTCGCCTTTATTGAGTAATGACCAGGGGCGTAGCCAGGATTCTTCAAAGGGGGGCTCACAGAGGCTACTCATATATAGTTTATACCGCTGCTCTCCCTCACGTATCAGCGGGCTCAGTCGTATTATCGCGGCATGAAGGCCCATATTAACTAAAGACAAGAGCCGTTGACGAAAATACTTTACAAAAAAACAAATTTTAAAAAAGTGGGCTTTTCAACAGTGGCTTTTACGGCCAAGATATTGTCATGACGTTTTCGCTACCTAAATATTGTAGGTTGTTTGCTCAAAAGAAGGCCTACCAAGGGGGGTTAACGGGCATCCCAGGATCCCCCACAGCCACGCCCCTGTCATTCTCGTTCAGTTTTCAGATGACTCAAAGCCTACGAATGAGGACAAGTTGACTCCGTTTAAACAAAGATATCTGAAGCCGCCTCTCTTGAAGAGGGGGGTGAATAGGCGAACGGATCAACGGATTTTGAAAATATTTTTGCCCGGATCTCGGATTCAAAGCGAGATGTTAACGGATTTCTGGATCCTGCAACTGCAGCGGAATGCGGCGTCATCTATTTTTTGGGCCCGGATTTTGGACTTTGCGTGCAATACAAATATTTTTGCCCGGATTTCGGATTCAGGGCGAAAATTACTATAAGGGTGGATTTGGTTAATAAATCATAACGGATCGACGGATTTGCATACCCCTATTCACCCCCCTCCTTGAATCACCCACATCATTTCACGTCGAGCATGTTTCCGAACGATTTGCTTTCCCTTGCCGAACGGCAGCTTCATACTGCATTTACACTGTAAAGGCGTAGTTGCACAGTTCTTCCACTGCTTTTTATGAGAGTTTTGCTATAGGGAGCTGTGGAATAGCCTAAAGTAAAGCTAATTTCATGCTCTGCTGAGCCAGGGTACCAAGACCTACCAGGAGCTCTTTTCACTTGTGTACTGAAGTACACTCAGTTGTACACTATCGAAATCCAGCGTAGTCAATCGAACGTTCTGTTATTAAACTAGTCTGCGAATATAGCCGTCTCCCCTCTTTCCTCGCCACTAGGAACGTTTCACGGGAAACGAAACCTCCTGCGAAACGTTCTTAGCGACGAGGAGCACGGAGAGAGAGCTGTATTCCCAGGCTGTTAAACTCAATCGAACTTAATCGAACTCAGTCCATCGATGGAGTTCCGCAATCGAACACAATCAACATAATCGAATAGCACTTTTTCTGTGAGTTTGATCATCGATCCAATCGATATGTTTATGAAAAGTACAGATTGTAATTGTCTTCTTGGACCTTGCATAAAGGAGGTTAGCAATGTACAGTTAATTTGTTAGTAACTCGACTGTATATTTAAGGACCAAACTCAAGTTTCTTTGTCTTTCTGGTAGTCAACAACTATATCTCCTTAGAAATTAGGAACCTAATTAAGAATTAAATCTTTTGCCTAAATTGTTAATGACCGTAGCCCAAAATAAGAAAAAAACCCTTTTTTGCCAGACCTCAAGACTGTGTCCATGAGAGCAGGCAGGCGTGACACAAGCTATCTCTCCGATTTGGATGAAACTTGGTCAGATTGAAGGACCCACCAAATAACTCTCAAAGACAAAATGAGTCTGATTTCCGACTATTCCCTTGGGAGTTACAGACCCCCCTTGGATTTTTGTCCTTAATCATCAAAATTTCACGAAAATAAGCATCAAACTTAGACGCTGCTCCTGGTTACAAGATACAATGAATTTTAATCCCCTTCGACACAGATAAAGGTCAATCCTATGTCAATTGATAAAGGCAGTTTCAAGTCATTTTGAGAGACAGTTGCCAATCAAGGGATGTCAGTGCCCACCCACGTCACCAAAGATTATGCAATATAAGAGAAAATAGCTAAAGTTTAGATCCAAATATCTGAAAAATCCAACTTTCTTTTTTAAAACTATTTTCACAACGATTTAGTCCTATCCTTATATAGATAAAATTACGAAGAAAGATTTTTGGCATGTCACATTTTTTTGCTTTAAAAGATGGTCTGAGCCACGTGACTCGACAGCATCATTTCTGAGACAGAAAACAAACTCATCGAACATAAAATGTCACACGATCCGTTTATGAACGTAATTTCTCGTGTAACGAAATAATTGGGTCTATGAATAATGTTTGTACCACTTAGTCAAAGTGAACCTTATATTCATTGCAGTATCCCTTACACTGATGGTATTTTAAAACGTATCATAAATCTTGTTCCAAGTAATAGCGCCAAGTATTTTACTGAGTTCTTGTCATAACGAGTCGTATTAGGTTTCGGTACTTGCAGCTTGTTAACGTCTCTCAGGTATTTTATGTTGCTTGTAATTATTTATCACATACAATCCATCGTGCACTGGCCGTTTTTATACTACAGTCGCATTATCCGGCGAATTTGGGCAAACATTTTGTAGTTCGTCTCGTGGGCCCGTCTGGTTAGGGACGGACCATTAGGTAAAACAAGAGTGACTCACTGTCACCGTCGATTTTTCGAACACCCACTTTCCGAACCAATTTTCATTTGTCTTTTAAGCTTTAGGGTTCGAAAGAGAGAGAGAGTTACTGAAAACAAAGGAGACAAATTTCGTAGGAAGAAAAACATGGAAATTCAAAGCGGCGGTGAGAAAATGAGAAATGCTAGCGGCCAGCAAGGTGAAAATCAGCGGCAGTGAAAAATAAAAGCGAACATGAATACAGGAAACAAAATTTTGCATGGGTAAGCACATACGACGATTCTTCCGTCAAAAATAATGTGCAACTAGGAAGTTTGACGTTTTAGTCGTACAAACAGCGTTGTAGTCGTGCAAAACAACGGCAAGGGAAAGACAAAAAAGCGTGCTGCACGTGCAAATTTGTTTTTTGCTAATTAGAAGTAAAAGTGTGCTGCAAGAGGAATTTGGTTTTTTGTTAATATTATTAGATCGATTAGTCTTGAAGCCATTTTCATTGTCGTCCCCGTTTAGCATTACACGATTTTTTTGTTGTTGTTGTTTACCCGTACTATTAACCAGAGCTTCGCTTTTAGCCCTGGCTAAATCTGTATATTATAACCAACCACAGTTTGCCTGCTCGGGGACGTCCCCTATTTCTTTTGTTGCACGCGGAAAAGGTCCGTATCTTTTCCGCATGCAACAAAGGAAATAGGAGACGTCTGCACGCAGGCAAAACCTCAGTTCCAGCAGACTGAATTGCATTGAATTGCAATATCAAAATCAAAATCTTAAGTTAATAAAGATATCTACAATGAAGGTGTTTTTAAGAAAAAGGTCTAGTACTGATAGACGAATTCTACCTTACTCACACAACGAGCTGTCAACAACTATTACAAGTTAAAACAAATTAACCTGCGTTAATTGTTGCAATTACTCATGACATCCAAGCTCTCGTCATCCCTATATTTTCAAACTTTTGGCTCTGGCTTCGTCTCTATTTTCTCATTCTTCCCTCCTCAGTACTCTCATTTTACATTTTACATACCTCAGAAATGATCAGGAACCTGCAGATAGCTGATAAATCTGATTTCGTCTCTTTCAAATCTACGGAATGTTGCAGTCCGAGAAATTGACTTACGTAAAGTAGGTTCAAACTTCTGTTCTCGAAGGTCTATTGGTGAAATGAAACGTTTACATGAACGTCCGACTATGATTAGTCCATTATATATTCTGATATGTGATAAACAAGCTAAGAGTACCCGCCTTATAAAGAAAATCCGCACAGTTTGCTTGCTCGCAGACGTCTCCTATTTCCTTTGTTGCATGCGGAAAAGGTCCGAATCTTTTCAGCGTGCAAGAGAGGAAATAGGAGACGTATGCACGCAGGCAAAACCACAGTTCCAGTAGACTGAATTGCATTATTCGTCACTGCACGGTCGATAAGCTGGTTTATTGCCTGAAGAAGTTGAATTGCTTTGTTATCAAGGCACATGCAATGAGCCCGTGATACGTCTTATCACCTGTTACAATAGAAAAGAGGCAGACTAAGCATTACCATTACTATCAACTAGCATTACCAATTATCACTAAAAAATGGCCCGCTCGCAAAACCAGCTCAAATAATAATATCAAAAAGAATAACATATAAATAACTACACGATTAAGGTTAATTTATTCAGGCATTTTTAAACTGATTTGGGATAACAGCGATAATTGTACTAACAAAAGTTACACGGCAGGACTTATAGTTAACAGGGCTTCATCTTACTTCCTTCTCCGCTTGAAGTGAAAAAATCCTTGACTGGTTTATATTTGGAAGTTATTGTATGGCTGGTTCTGAAAGTGGGAAATTAAGATGAAGCTCTGCTTTACCGCTTTGATTCTGCAAGAAAAAAATTGTTTGGGAACAAGGTATGAAATAAATGCTTCATATATTGATTAAGCTTGCATTGTCTTGCTACATTACGATTAGCCACACTGATAATGATTCAGTAAACGTGGTTCACCAGGGTGCGGGATGCTTTCAGTGCCAGCGGCAAGCGAAAACGAGATAAGCCTACGGTAGTCGAGTTTTACTCTGTTTAAGGATAGAATGACGTTTTAAATAAAAAGAGTTCGAAAACGCAAACTGTACCGAAACGGTTCCCAAAGTGAATTTATGGGAGGTATTAGTACAGAATACTTTTAAAATTGCTTTAATAACCTGTACATCCCACAGGTAGCCAAGCTGGGTGGTTTTCTGTCACCAATTACAAAAAGCAAGAGAAATTCTCGTGAACTATTACGAAACCTTTTCTATTACGAAACCTTTTTCATTTCGCAATGAATTTTACAAAATATGACTCTCCTGTGTACACTTTACAATTGATTTACAAAACTATTTACAACTGTTTGATTTTTACTTACTAAGAATTATTTCTTTTTACCTATTAAAACTCTACAATAAAAAATTTCCTCAGCTGTCATAAATTACACATCTGACAAGGCAGCTAATATACGAAAGAAGTAGTTCCGAGTGTGTTTCGATATTCCAAGAAATCGTTTTAAATGCATATCGGTACATTTTGATTGGAGAATCAACGTCTCCAGCTCCTCCTCGACTTCATTTTATAATAAATGCGGTGAAAAAGAAAATAGTTTTGAATCAAGAAAAACAGTCGTAGAGAGCACCTCTTGATGTAGGCTCACACCCCATCGAGAGACCCACGGCTGAAGACTCCCAAGGCTGGAGACTAAGCCCACTCTTGACACTACAATGCAGGAATTCGGCAACAAAATGAACAGATGAATCTGAAACAGAAATAATACAACATAGTGAGGATTTGCAATAAGGTGGAGTCTCGTTTTTTTCGAACCAAAACCCGTTTTCCATCCCCAGCCTGAAGATTGTTACTTTCCATATTTTTTTAGTGCTAAACATCATTAGCTGATTTTTGTTTCCCTCGTGACTTTGGGACAAAATAAGCTAGGAGTATGAATACTAAATACGTCGCCATTAAGAGTAAAAATTTTAGGGGTCTGTGGTATTTTTGATTGTTTACCTAGAGGAGGTCGAAACGTCGTGACTTTTTCGCTTAACTTTTACACCAAAGAAAATTTTATAATCGAAAGAACTGGCGTGTGTGTTTGATTGATTGGGAAAACGAGTTCACAGAATATTCGTAAGGCCATTTTGTTACAACTTGAATCCAGTTGAATGGTAGAGAAACTGAAATGTTCTTTTGCTCGCTTTACGAAAATGATATTCGTTTTTTCAAGAGTATTTGAGAATACATAACAAATATTCAACGCGCCCAGTAAAAAAGGTGAAATATTTAGAATAATCCTTCGAATTTTCTTTAACCTATTACTATAGGACCATGCCACGGTTTTTTTTATATATGTTTTTCTTTTTACTCACTGTGAAGAGCGCAGTCCTATGGGTGGTGAATTATTCTGCAAAAAAGAAGAAGAGGAACATTTGGAACACACGTCTTCTAGATTTGAAGTTCAGAAAAATTGTACTCCAAAACTACTTAATTTTCGCCCATAGGGGATTTTCTGGGCCCAGCGCTAACCCGGGGTTGGAGGAGGTCTTTCTCCTTATTTTGTCCCTCTCTCTGACTAACTCATGCTACAGAGACTGCACTAACTGAACGCCTGGAACATGCTAAGAACTAGAATTTAGACGGAGAGAGGGAAGTACAATGACCGGTGGCTCTTTGTACAATTCAGTGAACGTGAGAAGCCTTAAACTGCGGGTCTCAACAGGGAGAAAAATGGCGCTTTTCTCATTCTTCTCACTTTCATTGGACCTCCGTGCAGGATATATTGTCCGATTGATTTCAGTGTTTTATTTACATAATTCCTACCTGTGTTGCATCCGCAGCCTTAAAACCGTATTTAGAAAGCAAATCGCTTGACAGCGCTTCATCTCTGGTGTGTTTGATTACAAACCAGTTAGCCAGACCATCCCCCGGATTTTCCATGCAAGATCGCTGTAACTGTAGACCCTCAAACATTTGGTAAGCTGGGTTTGCCACATTTCGTTCTCGTGATACAGACAGGTGGTCATTGTTTGTTCTTTTAAAGGCAAAAACAAAGAAAAAGAAAGAAAGTCAAATTCAGAGAATGACCAGCAACTCGGAAAAAAAATTCGACAACTCTCCAAACTGGGGTTAAACCTAAGAGTTTCTGAATAAAGCGGATCAAACGGCTATACCCTTCCAAAATATGTTTTACGATAAACAGCTATAGAATTCAGAAGTTGATTATTTTTAAATTTCACTAAAGAAGTATGCCCTTTTTCTTAATGAAAAGAAAGAGAAGACTAAGGAGAGTGCCCCCAAATGCTCATTTTTTTTATATTATTGAAGTTTATTGATAAGTACAATACTATATACAATATTAACAAACAAAGAACTAAAATAAAAGGAACAGACAAGATACAAAGATACAAGTTGTACCTTGTCTGTTCCCCAAATGCCCATACCCAGTTTTGATACCAGTCTTCTTTGTGGACAAAAGTGATTCTTTGCATTTGTGCTAACTGCGCATGAGCACTCTTTTTATTTACTTTAACGGCTTTGCCGGGAATTTATATTAAGAACTCTCGTAAGTTTACAATTCCAGAACAAGGTTTTGTGGTAAAATTTGGAGGGGTCTGACGTGAAAGGGCTATTTGTTTTCTTGCCTTCCCACAAGAGCAGTTCCTCTTTCCAGGAGTATACATGAGAATCGAGCTTGTTTGAGACATAATACTTTACTAAATGAGTAACCTGAAGACTTTCATGCCGTTTGACTTCATAGTGATGGTACATTCTCTGTGGACCTTTTATGTGAGCATGTTAATCAGGAAAACCTAGGGTCAGATTCGAGGACGAAGACAAAAATACAAGGCGAAATTTGGCTTGAAGCTTGGCATTGCAAAAGAGTTAGACGCAAAACCGTTTACATCGTTATTTGAAAGCAAGGAAATAAAATGGTCACATTTCAGTTTATTCGTCCTATAACACTTGAATTCAGTTGACTGGTAGTAGGGTAGAAAAAGACCTATAGAGTGACGTTATCTAACGTTACTTTACTTGACGTTCCCCGTGAAATAGATAGTGGACTAAGACCTCCCAAATTACTCCTTCCCACGATTACTAAAACAACATCTACTGATTCGAGAATTTGTTAGTTAATTGATCATATTCGTTCTTTTCAATCTCCATATAGTGTCAATTTGTGTGTTATTTACTTAATACTTGTTCTCTTTTATTGTGTTTTTTTGCTACTTAATTTACCTGTCACCACCGTATAAAAAAAGCTAAAAAATGTCATTGTTATAGCTAGGTGAGAGCACGAAAACGTATGTTCATTAGACATCTTTGTTATCATAGTGCATAATTTTATGTGACAATTTCTTCTTTTCTTTTCATTAGCTATCAAAACATGTAAATTTCTCTATTTCAGGTGACTGTATTAATAAAGGTTGTTTGTTTGTTTGTTTTTGTTTAGACTAATACGCAACATCAAGAGAGAATGAGCTCATTATGTCTTAGCAACATATCGTAAAATTCCGAAAATAAGCCCAGGGGCTTATATTTTTCAAAGGCCCTTTTTGAGGGGCTTGTTTTTGGAGGGGCCTATATTCGGAGGGGCTTATTTACGGAGGGAAATTTGCGTTTCAAAATTGATTGGGCTAGCTTGTAGTGAGAAGGAAATTTACCATTTTTGCTATGTTTTACCTTGCATTCACTGGCAAATTCCAAGTACAAGCTCCCCGGGGGGCTTATATTCGGAGAGGCGATTTAACGGGGGGTGTTTTTTGCGTTACGATTTTGGAAGGCTTATTTTTGGAGGGGCTTATACACGGAGGGGCTTATTTTCGGAATTTTACGGTATATGTATTTAAAGGACTGTGTCACAACATTTATCCAAATTCAAACAGAGGGAATGGACACCAAACTGAGCGAAACATTTAAACAACCCCTCAAAAAGTTAGTGACACAACAAAATACAAAAGTAGGCACGGATGGACAAACTTGAAGAAGATTGAAGCAGATTAAGCAGATTGCAATTGAGGTTATGGAAAACCTGTTAGCCTAACAGTTTTTCAAAGTTCATTTTTGTTGTTTGAATTGTTTGATATAATGCTTGGGAGACATATTTTTTTGGAAAAAAGGGGGTGGTTTTGTCATTCTTAAGTTTCATAGCGAATAAGGACGCGTAACTGCCAATAAATATTAAATGATCAAGGCAAGCGTGACACTACAGCCCCTTTAAACTCTACTGATTTCATCACATGTTTTCTTTTGTGGGCATTTTGTGGTTCAATTTTATCCTTGGTTTAAATTATACTTCCTTTGTTTTTGGATATGGTAGCGTATGATAATGAGTTTAAAACAAAGGAAAATAAACTTTAAACCAGGGATAAAATTCAACCACAACATGTACTTGTATCTACTTAGCACTAATTGTTACTTAACATACTGTTTCACAGGTTAATGAAGTAAAGTAACGCTATAAGATGAAGTAGTCGAAATAAACCAGTTCTTAAAACGTTTCTCCCAGGAAGGTGTGGTTTTTTTGTACTCACGTTGAAGAACTTGATCTTGTGAGTTGTGGATAATTGTCATCCTGGAAAAAAGGAGAGAGAAATTTCTTGAAGATCTGAGACTACGAAAAATTTTACTTTAAAACTACTTCATATGAACTAAGTCTCGAGAGAAAACGTCCACTTGTATAGGCACTCAAATTATAATGGTATGGTTCAGTGAATATGAAGTCATCACATGACTGGGATTTTTTATCTCAGAATTATCCCGTCCGCCCCTTAGCCCCTTAGGAAGGCCTGATATTCAGGCTACCTCATAGGACCAGGCTCCGCTGTGGGGAAAAATGGCAAAAAACGGAGTGAAAGGACATAAAAAATCAGAGAGCAAAAAGAGTCGAGCAGTGGACTGGGGAGGGGGAAGGGCCATTCTCCCCAGACGTCTGATCGGCTCGCTTCGCTCGCCGATATTTTTTTCGCTTTTTTCCGCGACTGTGGAGCTTGGTCCTAGGCTAGAATGCTTGACGAAACCCCTATAACGTCTGCGAGGGAGACTAATTTTCATCGTAAAAATAGTCATAATATTAAGTCGAAAAACGGCACACGTAGTAAAGAGGGTGACAACCATGTCTATTTTGTTGTTTCTCATCACTTTTACTTCGAACCCAGTTGCAATTAGAATTAACACGATTTCTAACTCAACAAAAGTTTACTGCTTTTTTTTTGTTATAACATCCCAGGTTTCCGTTTTAAGTTTGTTAAATTTAGGATATGTGCCACTTTTCTTTTTGTTAAAGGATATTTAGAAGTCATGTGCTGCTGCACTTTCATTTTACCTTATTTCACCTTAGATTGGGCTTTTAATAGAGATGTATAACCCTGACTGATGTACTCCGCGAATTTAGATGATGATAGGGATCGGAAAATGCTATGCTTGCCCCTCGGCTAATGACCCCCTCAGAGAACAGGTGCAAAGGAAAAAATGGCTCTTTTCTCTCCTCATTTTCAATCAGACCCCTTCCTGCTCCCTTAATTTCAGTGTTAATTTTTACTTATACCTACCTGTGTTGCATCTGCAGCTACAAAAACATATTTTGAACGCAAACCGCGCGACAGTGATTGATCCTTGGTGTGTTTGATTACAAACCAGTCAGCCAGACCGTCTTTTGGATTTTCCATACAAGAGAGCTGTAAATGCTGACCCTGATACCTTTGGTAAGCTGGGTTTGGCGCATTTTGTTCTCGTGATACAGACAGGTGATCATTGTTTATTCTTTTAAAGGCAAAAAACAGAGAAAAAGAAAGAAAGTCAAATTAGAGATAGATGTTTCTTAAATCAGTGACGCCAGCGGCTCTGAGCCGCTTTTCCCGCTCTCTTCTCTTTTGTGCTCGTCATTCTTTACTTAATTTTGTATTATCTGAACGTCAAGTTTTGTTCAAAGAGAAGTACGGTGTCCACACTATGTAAAGCCACACACAAACGGACGCAACGTTGTTGGCCAACAACTCTCAACATTGTTGGATGTTACATGTTGCGTCCGCTTGCACACCCTGTTGCCTGTTGCTGAGTTGTTGCATATCGTTGGGAGTCAGTTGCATCCGTTTTTCACACTACTGCCAACACGGAGGCAACGACTCCCAACATTGTTGGTCCAACAATGTTGGGAGTTGTTGCGTCCGTTTGTACGTAGCTAAGCGGTTACAGCGATAATGTATCTTATCAAAATTGTGTCCTCTACTAAATGGCAGAGGTTCTCACGCTTCTGCTTCCTTGAAAATAACTAAAGACATCTGGAACCTAGCTCGAGTAAAAATTTGGTCCGAATAACTAGTAAAAAGTAGACTTGCTACAGTCAAGTCGACCACACGAGTTTTCTTAGCTAGTAGAACGAACTTTCGGGCGGAGGGCTTTTTTGAAAGTCTAAATAAGAGTTGATTTCTGCATGGTTGACCTACCGACAAATTCCCTTTCTACAACAATTCGAATTCTTGTCCACATGTCGGGTGTATTGTTTACAGGTGGCACAGAAATAAGCAGACATTTTTCCTCCAGACGTTACAGCCTAGCAGTTTCGGGTACTATACTAAAATAAAGATAACAAATTTTAGAAAAATCTTGACCTGCAAAATTCCCATTTAAACCCCTATTTTTTCTTCTTAAAATAGCGCAATAAGATTATCAACTACATTGAAGCTAGTCTTTCAGGCGTCACTTCCTTTCATGCTTGTCTGACCACACCAATTAATTAATTTTGACGACATGTTTGATGGCAATTGTCGCATTATTGTGGCGGGAACACTCGGCACATGATCTGAGAACTAAACTTTGCACGAACGTTTTGGAACATGTGTTGTCGTTCGAGTGTGTAGATTAAGTGTTGATCATCGAAATTTTATGCGAATTGATGTCGATGAATTCTTTACGTGTAGAACAGAGTACAGAATTCTAAAATATGAACATGTGAAGAAAAATACTTTCAAGTGAGTGAAGAATTAAATGCTAAATGGAACTGGTTCTATCACAGATATTTTACCATAATGTTTGACAATTCCGGTAAACGTTGTGTAAACGTTAAGTCTTAATTATTTGTTTATAAGCAAAAATACATGCTATAAAACTACTAAAAATTACAATCAAATAAGCTAAATGAGTAAGAGCTATTAAATTCCATTTATAGGGTTAAAGTCATTTTTCTTTTACTCGC
>CALNXK010000504.1:0-17500 GCA_942486035.1 Porites lobata | reverse complement strand
CAGGCAAGGTAGGTTTATTCAATTAAACTTGTACAGGTGCATGTATTTTTGCCAAACCAAACTACTGAAACTGTTATCCAGTCTCTTGGCACCCCAATCAAGATCACATGCAATTAAAGTCAACTTATCATCCTTCATTCTTGACCTATAAAATTTTGCTATGATCACTAAAGAGGAACATACAACTAATGCCGCAAAAATGCTTTGAACAACTACATAGTTGACTCATTACTCACAAATGAAGGCATATTTCTTGGAAAGGTTAAACTTACGACAATTTCAAGTTTTCACATTGTTCTGTGTATTACAGTCGCTCTTCAAATGGTTTGCTGAAATCCCTCGTAAGTGTCACAACAAAGTTGATAAAAATTACAACAACATTATACTACATTTATCTCTTCAAAGAAAGAAACATAGTTACGGGAAAAAAAAGAAAAATAAGCAGATACTCAAAAAACAAAGATAAATTAACATTGCAAATTCTTAGCTTTTGCTTCTTATCAACTTAGGTCAGTTACACATAAATCGTAACATTGAACCTATAAAACCAGCCATTGTCAGACATTCAGCCCCTCTAACATCTGTGTTGTAACATCTGACACAAAGGTTTATACGTCCAATGTTAAAATTTATGCAAGTGCATATAAACAAGCCAACAGACTGTTTTAACATGACTGTTTCAATGTGGAGTAAGAGATCTTGATTAAAGTTTAGTGACCAGTAAATAGGTTGCGATCCATAAGTACAGCTGTTCTACACGTGATTATTCTAGAGTCAGTGGAGGGATATTTAAAATTTGAAATCAGATGTCTCACAGTTCAAACAGCAATTCCATTTATTCTACTCTGACCATGTTATGACAATGATTAAAATACTTAACTTTTGCACCTTACGTCTATTTAGAATTTTCTGAGTACTGGTCACTGAGTTAAAAGGAACTCTATAGGAGGATCCCAATGGGGTGGTGTCTTTTACGGTTATCGGCTAATTCTTTTCAGTTACGGTTAACAAAAAAGTTAGAAATTAATTTCTTTTGTTTCAAAGAGTTAAATATTAATAAACCTGTATTTTTTGTATCTTCAAAGCAAAATAAAGGTCTTAGGATCATCTCGGGATAAAACGAAGCTATTCTTTTTGAAAAATTTTAACATTTGATAGATCATACTTGTTATAAAGTATTCCATTTGTAATATTATTTTACGCATAGAAATGTCAATAGTCAATTTGAAAATAATCTTTGGGAAAAAGCACAAGCAGACATACGAACGCTCAACTCAAGGCTGGGGCGCGACATCCATTTATAACAGAAATGGCCGTTTTCATACTAGAGACGGATTATTCGTGTGAGATGGGTTATACGTTTGATAATTCGCATCAGATAGGTAATGCGTCTTAATTTGAAAATGGAATGGTTTTAATTTTGAATGAACAATCCGCCTGACTTTATCCGTGACGGACAGTTCATCCTGTCAGATTATCCGTTTCAGATAGCCTATGTTCAGCCACCCCCTCCCCTCAGAAAAAATCGAAGAAGGGGTGTCTGTGGGGGAGGGGGTAACTGTACACAGGTTAGTCTCAGACGGATAATCCATTTCAAGCTCTAGTTTGAAAACGGCCAATGAAAAAAAGCTAAAAAACTCCCGTGTCCAGTGTTTTTAATGATAGCGACGGACTGTACAGAACGACTGTCTACCGTTGGCTTGTTCATAGGCCTCATTATTCCGCGCGGCTACTGCGTTTTGGGTCACGTGCTCAGAGCGAGTTTTTTTTCTCAGATACGCCACCGAAATGCCTTCACTGAGACTGCGTGAGAAGACGCCGTACAGCGACTAGGCGGCAATGTACACAGTAGCGTCATAGGAAAACAGGGAATTGTTGCAGGGATTATTGTTTATCGGCAACGTGTTTTACAAACAGTGACATCTCTAGCTCTGGGTGTTCTTTCACTAGTATTTCGAAGGCACGACCTCCTGAAAATCGCAAATCTTAATCCCCAGCCGGGAAATAAATAACGTAACCATAAGTGGGTTTAGCACCTTCCTTAAAATTAACAACCCTAGGAAACAATTTCTTTTACGGTTAACTCTTTTTTACTCTATTTACGGCTAACGGTTAAAATTTTTCAATTTTTAAGGCTATCGACTAAATTTTTGGGCGTTTTACGCCTATCGGTTAACCCTATTGAGACCCTCCTATAGACATATATGAGCCTTACCACAGTTGCAACCGATGAAAAGAAGGGACCATTACGATTCGGAAAGTATTATATGTACAGAGGAACCTTGATATAACGAACCTCTATATAACGAAGTCCTAGGTAAACGACTGATTTTCTTTGCCCCACTAACAGCAAAACTTATTGAATTATGAAAAACAACCTTGATATAAGCTCAACGGAACCTCGTTATAGCGAACAAATTTTCTCAGTCCTTTGTCACTTCGTTTTTGAAGTTCCACTGTCTAAAATAACGGAGAAATGCACCTTTTTAGTTTTCAAGTTCAAGAAATTTTGCCAGGAGTAAAATTGTCTTTGTTTCGAAACTTTATGCTCCTACATGTAACAAGTCGTATTGCTATCAAAATCTTAAGTTTAAGATATTTAAAACGAAGCGGTTTCCAAAAAGATAGATTGGGTAAACGAACTTACTCAAACAACGAGCTGTCCAAAATAGTTACAAGTTCACTTACCGTGCCATGCCTTAAAAACTAGTCGATGAGAGGCCAGTGCTTTTAAAATACGTTACACTTAAGCTTACTGTTCTTTCAGTTAAGTTAACAGTTCAATACACCAGAGTATAGCGCATTAGAGTATTCTTCGCCGTGCGTCATTTTACGGAGGTTCCAGCAGACAAAAGCTTAAAAAAGCTTAAAAGACTGAATTGCTTAAGCTTATATGTAAAAGATATTCCTTTAAACAACGTTCACGCGAACAGTAGAGTTACTATAATTTCTATTACATAAACGTGACAGAAAAATTTAGCGTATTCAGCTCATCCAAGTTTGTCCAACGTGATATTTCTTGTACACGCTAACTCCATGCGCAAGACAATATCATGTACTAAATAAGTTGATTTTAAAAATGTTAGGTTTTCACCCTACTTACAATGGAGTGACGTTGCCACTTGGGTAAAACTGAATCGCTTCAAAGCTTCAAAGCTTCAATCGCTTTAAATGACGTCGGGTGGGAAGGTGGGGAGTAACCCAGAGGTATGATGGGGCGCGGGATCAAAAGCCAACATTCAAGCCAACTATTTTGAAAGATGACATCTTGAAGTTATCTCTTTGCGACACCACCGTTCCGTGAAAGCCTGTCATCTTTCAAAATAGTTGGCTTGCCTTTGTACGCGGAAGCTGTTTCCGCTCTTTTCTTCTTCCTTTGTTTAATTCGACATGATCAAAAGCCCATAAACATGAAAAAACATGGCAATTTTCATTTCCCCACTAGATTAAAAATCAGCTACATAATAAATAGCCTGAAGGATCTTTGTGGTATATTTTGGCGAATGATGATCATTATCACAGACAATTGGCGTTTCCGAGGAGACAAGCTGAGTCTGTCCGAGCTGTTGGTAGCCTAGTCTCGTGAGCTACGCAGGATGGCCAAATGCATTGTAAGGGGGTAATTACATGAGACCGGGACGAACTCAAGCCGGTACGAATTTGTAATTTTTGCAGTCATTTACATGAGACCGGTATGAAACACTTCGTTGATTACATGAGACCGGTACAAACTCAAAAACAGGAAATTATTGGAGCAAAATTCCCGCCGCACGCGAGAAAAACCTCTGGTACCCAGGGTAGACAAAAGAAGTTAAAAACTTCTTTTGTTTCAAAAAGTTAAATATTAATTAACCCGTATTTTTTGTATCTTTAAATGAAAATAAAGGTCTTCGGATAATCTCGGGATGAAATAAGCTATTCTTTTGAAAAATTTTAACATTTGATGGATCATACTTTTTATAGAGTATTCCACTTCTACAGGAGCCATCTCCTGACTTCTAATATTATTTTACTCATAGAAATGTCAATAGTCAGTTTAAAAATAATCTTTGTGAAAAAGCAAAAGCAGACATACGAACGCCCAACTCAAGGACGGGGCGCAACATTCATTATAACGGAAATGGCCATTTTCACACTAGAGAAGGATTATTCGTGTGAGATGGGTTATCCGTTTGATGATTTGCGTCAGATAGGTAAGACGTCTTAAGTTAAAAATGGAATAGTTTTAATTATGAATGAACAATCCGCCTGACTTTTGAAGACGGGATTATCCGTTCCATATAGCCTGTGTACAGCCGCCCCCTGCCCCTAGAAAAAATCGGAGAAGGGGTGTCTGTGGAGGAGGGGTGACTGTACACAGGCTAGTCTCAGACGGATGATCCATTTCTAGCTCTAGTGAGAAAACGGCCAGTAACAAAATTCCCGTGTCCAGTGTTTTTAATGATAGCGAGGGACTGTACGGAATTACTGTCTGTCGTTGCCTTGTCCGTAGGCCGAATTATTCCGCGCGGCTAATGCGTTTCGAGTCACGTGGTCCGAGCGAGTTCGCCACCGAAATGCCTTGACCGAGATTGCGTGGGACGACGCCGTACAGGGACTATGCATAATGTCTACCGTAGTAATGTTTATCGGCAACGTGTTTTACAAACAGTGACATCTATGCGTGTTGTTTTACTAGTGTTTCGAGGGTACGACCTCCTGAAATTGCAGCCTAGTCTTGGTTAGGTCTTGGCACGTAGCCTAGGTTTTGGTTAGCACGTAAAAGGCGCTTCGCCTAACGTGCGTACGGAGTCACACCAGCCGGGAAATAAAAAAAACGCAACCATAAGTGAGTTTAGTACTTTTCTTAAAAGTAGCAAATCTAAAGAACAATTTCTTTTACGGTTAACTCTTTTTTACCCTATTTACGGGTAACGGTTAAAATTTTTCAATTTTTACGGCTATCGACTAAATATACGGCCGTTTTACGCCTATCGGTTAACCCCATTGAGACCCTCTATAACTTTCTTACGTCGATTATTTAAGAGCCATTATCTGAGAAAATCGAGAATCGCACGACACTCGTCAAAAAATCGAATTTTATTTTATTTTGCCAAAACATCCCTTTTAGTGACCTTATTTAAGGAAAAATAGTTTTGGGTTCAAACGATTCATTTTAAAGGAGAAATTAGGAAAAGTTTGAAAAATCGATTTTATGCTCGTTTTTCGCACAAAACACGGCAGGATGCAATGGCAACTTCGAGAGAAGGGTGAACGCGTAAGAAACATTCCCTGACATTGAAACTTCACCGAGTTATTATTTTGTTCTTACTCTTGAAAACCTTAAAAGAAAATTTGATAAACAATGCTTCACATTTTTATAATCGACAAGTGTAAAGAGGTCATATTTGTGACGTTAGACGTGCTAGAAAATGAAGGCCAACTTTGACTATTAAAAAAGGCCTCTGGTATATGCCGCTTGATCATAAAATCAATATAAAATGGAACCTTGGCTTTTGTACTAAGTTACTGGAAAGTTTTAGCTCTGGAAATCAAATATCATCCTGACACCAAAGCAAGCGGTGAGAGCAATTGAATTGGGAAATTTATGCAAATTAGACGGCTTGCGGACGGTTGTCAAACTAAAAAGAAAGGTTTTACATGAAAGGATTACTCACCATTGCTTGTAACACGTTTTTACGGCAAGGAAAGTTATTTCCAACTTCTTTTGCGTCGTTTTGAGTCACAAAATAAATAATTTTTAGCCAAAAGACAAACGTACGTTTGCTCAGCAACTGCGTCCGAATCCGGCCGTGGATCGAAAGTCCCAACACGTCGAAGCAAGAGTTACAAGAGTTTTTACTTCAGTCAGGAGGCAAAAGGAATAAAAATTCATCGCAAACTAATGACTTCGATTTTGAAAACCTTTCATCACTTCAATCGTTCGTCGGCTGATAATAAACATCGCACAAGATCGTATGACCTTTGGCGTGTGACCGGAAATTGGTCACACGCTTTAGTCACGTCAGCATGCTGTCACGAAATTTTCGTAGCTGTTGTCAGCAATTTTAATACAGTTTTCACATTTTTTGACAAGAACTCCTCTCATCGCTGTAGAAACAGCCATGCATATTTATTTTTCTTTTATTTACCTACTAGGCTTTGAAACAGCTTTTTTGCCTTCGAGTACTAAACAGGAGGGGTACCTCGGATTCCAAGTGTCGTGAGTGACCCGTGGAAGCGAAAATCAAGACCAAAAAAGAACGAATATTTTGAATACTTCAGTAAAGCCACAGCTAAAAAAAAAATTGGTTCAAAATATTTTCAAAACAAGAAAAAAACATACTTCGATCATCCCCGTGACTTGGAATCTGGCCAGGGTACCCCCTCCCCCTCCCCTCCTCCCCTATGCCGGGTCAAAATACTAAGTTCCCCCGGCCCAATGTCCCATAGTCAAGGGAGTATACTCTCTTGCTGTAGTAAAGAACTTGCAGAATAATAACAATTCTCCGTGGCCAACGGATTCAACGCTATAGTTTACTTTGGTTTTCGCTATTTGCTCACGATCAGGAGCCTATAACCCCAACCGCGACCAAATTATGAAACCTGTTATTACCAGAAAAAAAAAACACAAAGAAACAGTCGGTCAGATAGACAGTACATAATAAAAAAGACCTCGATTAAGATTAAAAAAAATCAAGACATGACACTGTCGAATACGAAAACCCAGAAACCATTTTGTGGAAAAAAGGTTCGTATACAGCTATCAGCTGCTTTTGTCCACAACTCGCCGGTAGAGGTGCGCGGAAACTAGTGATTGTGATATGGCTTCAAACTATGATCCTATAATGTTGGAATATTACTTATCACAGAAAGCTACATCTGATTTCTTCTAGCAGACACAATCCTCTTGGTTCGTGTGGACAAAGTAGCTCATCCCGGCTATTTGCACCATGCTACCATAGTCTCCCTAGATTCCCAAGCCTCGCACGCAGACTTTCCTGTCCCACGAACGTTGGGTAGGATTATAGGACGAGCCAAAAGAAAGTGAAGGCTATAGGCTCTCGCGATGATGCAAGGAAGGTCGAGTATTATATTCCCCTATCCAGGTCGCCCAGGGTAAGTCTTCGGAGGAGAGTGACTTAGGAGCAGTATGTTCGAAAAGTTGACTAAAGCCCCCGGAACTAACGCTTTCCCCTGGATAAATCTATATCCAATAAGTAACGCAATTGCTTCATCTTATTCGCTTGATAGTGATTTCCTGTTGTTCAACGTTTGAACAACAGGGCCCTAAGTATTGTGTTTCGCCTTGCACTAAAAACCCATAAACCTTATAAATTTCACTATGGGACTTCAGCACCTCCCTTGAATGATCCATTTCGCTAAACGGGACCTCAAAACAACGATTCTGTGCATCCTAAGGGAGTGTATACTATACGTTCCTGGCTCTCGTCACTCACAGTGAGGTGATGGTGGCTCATACTCTAATAGACCTAACACAGTCGAACCTCCATTTGCGACCGCCAATCCACAAGACCAAATTTTCCCATTCAAAGCCTTATATTTGGATTAACCTCCTGTAAACGACCTTCTGTAAGTGACTGCGACCACTTTTTGGGTTAATTGTTTTCCACAAGCGACCAGTTGACGCATTCTCTGCTCTCTATTTTTGCTATGTGCACTATGTTCCTTGGAAAATATGAAGACCTTTAGTGACATCGTGGAACTACACATATCCTAACTTAGTAGATGTAGCCAACAAAGTGAAGATTCTGTTGTGATTCTGGACTATTCTATATCTCACTCACCTGAATCCCTCTTTAAATTGAGCATGATTTAAAAGCTGTATTTTTCAAAAGAGGTAAAAGATAATATTTTGCCAGGAATTTGTTACACCGCCATTTAATAGAATGTGCCCGGACCTCTTCTCGGAATAGACCCCATGTGGTCCGATTCTTCTAAACGACCACCACACTGTCAAGGCTAGACAAAGACAGCATGCGCAAGCACTGTTGACTCGGACAAAGTGGTCAGTTTTTTCCTCATATAAATGCTCGCAAAAGTTGGCTCGGCTGGGAGGTTGACCTTCTCTCCGGCACAGCTTTTCTCCATCCGTGGGTTCCAAACAGTCTTTTAGCAGTCACGTTTGAAATTTATAGGAAAATGATGTAGCACTTCAAAAAATAATAATAAAAAAATACACTTTTTTTACAGCCTGTCAATACCTAGAAGGTGTCTATAAAAGAAATCAACTGCAGAACAGGAGTCAATTTCAGTTTTTTGCGCTTTTCACGCTAGCACTGCGAAGCGGACTAGGGGCGCGAGACACGCGCGATGCATGGGGAACAAGTTCTGCAGGCTATAAAAGAAATTAAAAAAAATAATAAAAATAAAGCAGGCCTGATTTTATTTCGATGAGTCTATTTTTTGTCGAAAGCAAACGTGAAAAATCGTATTAAAATTCGTGACAGTTTGCTAACGTGACTTAAGCGTGTGACCGATTTCCGGTCACACGCCAAAGGTCATACGATCTTGTGCGACGTTTATTATCAGCCGACGAACGATTGAAGTGATGAAAGGTTTTCAAAATCGAAGTCATTAGTTTGCGATGAATTTTCAATCTTTTGGCCTCCTGACTGAAGTAAAAACTCTTGCTTCTAAAGGACCGCAGTGACGTGTTGTGACTATTTCGATTCACGGCCGTATTCTGGCGCAGTCGCTGAGCAAACGTACGTTTGTCTTTTGGACCTTTTGGTTTAGCGTTATGGATTTTGTGACTCAAACCGACGCAACAGAAGTTGGAAATAACTTTCCTTGCCGTAAAAACATGTTACAAGCAATGGTGAGTAATCCTTTCATGTAAAACCTTTCTTTTTAGTTAGACAACCGTCCGCAAGCCGTCTAATTTGCATAAATTTCCCAATTCAATTGCTGTCACCGCTTGCTTTGGTGTCAGGATGGTATTTGATTTCCAGAGCTAAAACTTTCCAGTAAGTTAGTACAAAAGCCAAGGTTCCATTTTATATTGATTTTATGATCAAGCGGCATATACCAGAGGCCTTTTTTAATAGTCAAAGTTGGCCTTCGTTTTCTAGCGTGTCTAACGTCACAAATATGATCTCTTTAGACTTGTCGATTATAACAATATAAGACATTGTTTTTCAAATTTTCTTTTAAGGTTTTCAAGAGTAAGAACAAAATAATAATTCGGTGAAGTTTCAGTGTCAGGGAATGTTTCTTACGCGTTCACCCTTCTCTCGAAGTTGCCATTGCATCCTGCCGTGTTTTGTTCGAAAAACACGAATAAAATCGATTTTTCAAACTTTTTTTAATTTCTCCTTTAAAATGAATCGTTTGAATCCAAGACTATTTTTCCTTAAATTAGGTCACTAAAAGGGATGTTTTGGCAAAATAATAAAAAATTCGATTTTTTGACGAGTGTCTTGCGATTCTCGATTTTCTCAGAAAATGGCTCTTAAAATATCATTCGCTAACTGTCCTAACTGGTACACAATTTACGTCATTCAAGACAGCGAGTAGAGAACCGTAGAAATTTAGCTCACCCCAACAATTTATTACAAGCGATAGAGCGATCAAACCCAAAATTTGTCGGCCCGGGCCTACAGGTCTATGGACTGGCTACGCCCCTGCGAGTAAACTGAGGAAAATTATAAATGGGACTTAATACAGTTCGAGTTAGTTACCGACGTTCTACTGCATTATAAATAATTTCAAATGTGAAATTAGTGGGTCCCCAATTAGTCTCCGTAATCCCGACCTACAAACCCAAGGATCGCGTAATCCCGAGGGTTATTTCTGGCATCCCATTTCCCGTGCATACTTTCAATCCAGAACCTCGCGCCGATTTTGCTTTAAAATCCCGAGTCCTCAGCTTCAAATAAGGAAAATCCCGGATCCTGAAAAGCCTACTGGGGTCCATCAAATTTTAAAAACGCCAAAAATAATTCGCTACCCAGCACTTCACACAGATTGTGTCCTGCATGTATATCTTTGTAACGGACTCAAGTTTTTTAGAAATTGGCGAATCCGAATTTTAAAATATCATAGATCCATGAAAATTATTCATGAATCCGGCAAAATCTTTGCTTTCTCATTCATGTATAAAAACCCAACACAAAATGTGACTTATGATAAACCTAACTTTAAGGACAGGAAAATATTTCTCAAAGATAATGAATCTGAAATTAAGTAAATCTGAATATCTATCGGATAGAAAAAAACTCATAAGAATGATCGACAGTAATTATTAGCGTAAACTTGAAAAAAGAAAAACAGCCTTGAAAGCATTCAGAAGAACACACTTGCCTTACTTGTGCCGCGTTTGAGAGTTTTTTGCAAGCAGACGGCGATCCTCGTGTCGCTCTCTTGTTAATGAAAAGGGTTCTAGTTAAGGTCACTGATGCGGCGACTAATAAATGAGTCCTTGGTGCTGATTGTCACACTCACAGCTTGTAGGTTTTTATATATGAATCATACGTATGATTCATACAGCTCATGCTGATGCTCATGATATGGTCATCATAACTCTTTGTAGTGGTTTGTTCAACAGACGTATTTCAGGAAAAGGGGATTCCCCGGCCTTGCCGAACAGTCATAAACAACACGGTTCTCGGTCGGACAGCAATGCTTTAAAAATTGTTGTCAGGACACGTCAAATAGCCTGAAGCGCGAAAACTACAGCCCTGGTCAAAACATCTTGAGGAAATTAGGCACAAAATGCACTTTGCTAAATTAATTCATATTCTACCTCTCAAAAGAGCCTGGGAATGTTATTATAAAAACTAGCAGTAGACAAACTGAACTATGCCAGCGTATTTTCAGACTGGAACTGTTAGCCAGACGTTATAAAATCTTCAGTAAATGATCTCTTTAGTTTGTCTCCTTCAGGGTGGAAGTTAGAAACAACAAAAGTTACTCAACAAAGCGTAAAGTTCTTTATAAAACTTTTAAAATCGATCATTCCAATGTTATATACATTTTGAAGAGGGCCACACTTTTTGCTAATATTGTTATCCTATTTTTTCTCGTCCTTCACGGGCAATTAACGTCTCGTATGTCCCTTCATCTTCCGAGAAATACATATAACAAAGCCCTGGGCTTACACATTTTCGTAAGGACTAGGCGAAATGTCGAACTTTTCATGAGAGGGACCGAACTCCAATTTGGGTCGACCTAAATCAACTTAAGTTAAGATCGTCTGTCGGGTTGATCAGACGTCGAACCAATCAATTGAATCAAATCAGTATAAATACATTTTTTGCCGAGCTAGGCTAAATTAAATTTACAATATCATACAAGGTTTTGATTTATTAGTTTGACTTAGTTAAGTTTTGTCGCATGTGAAGATCGACGTTTTACTCGGAAATGATCTTCGGGATAGAACGTGTTGGACGTTCCAAACTCATTCAGACGAACCTAACTGAGCCAGACGTCGAACTTTTCACTACCTTAACTGACTAAGTTTGGTTCCTCTCATGACAAATCTGACGTTTGGCCTTCCTACTCCTTATAGGTTTTAGTAGCTCTTCAACGAAGAGCTTTATTTCCCAGGGGGTTTCTAACCGGGTTAGACAAAGCGCTTCGAAACAAGCTCAAGCAGTGCTGACCAAAGTTATACGTTTTGCATTTCCTGGTTTTTTAGTTAAGCTTCAAAACGTCATAATAAATCAAATTCATTTTCAATACATTTTGAGGGGGGCTTACTTGTAAATCCGGGGGAGCTCATAATCGGATCGGATCTGTAGTCATTTATACCCGCGGTGTATCCCGATTACCCCGGTCGGATATATTTTTTGGTTTACAGGTGAATGGGCTATAGCTTGGCTGACGGGGAGGGGAGAGCTTACAAGCAGCGGGGAAGCTTATTTAAGCGGCCATTTACAGTATTTGGCTCCGAGAAATTATAATCTGTTTGTTCTGATTCTTTATAGGAATTTGTAGAGGCCATTCACGTACAGTAGAACCTCGGTGACCCGAACTCAAGTTAGCGGGTTTGAGTTATCGGGCCGATCAAGTATGCATTCTCATTCTGATGATCCGGTTTGACTCATAAGACCCTAATATGTTACAAAACCATAACTCGAATTATCGGGGTAAAGTTTTTTGATCAAGGAAAATGAACTCGAGTACCGGTCCTTGTTTAAGTCCAACGGAGATGGGACTTTAATAGTTTAGTCACCGACGTTCTACTGCATTATCAATTGTTTATTGAAATGTGAAATTACTGGGTCCGCAATAAGATTCTTCAATAACGTAATCCCGACCTACAAACCCATGGATCCCGTGATCCTGAGGTTTTTTTTTGGCATCCCATGCATCAGTCTCCCGCGCATGCCTTCAATCCCGCGAGTTCCGAGCTTCGATGAAGGGATAAAACCAGGATCCTGAAAAGCCTAATGGTGTCCATCAAATTAAACCAAACATCATAATTCGTTACCTGGCACTTCGCATAGATTGTGTCTTTTATGTATATCTTTGTAACGGCCTCAAATTTAGAATTATTAGCGAATCCGAATACGCAAAATATCATACTAAATCCACGAGCGTTAGTCATGAATAAATTAAATCCTGATCCGACAAAATCTTTGCGTTCTCAAGTATAAAAACCCTGGCACAAACTGTGACTTATATTTATGACGGATAAGCCAAACTTTAAGGAAAGAAAAATATTTCTCAAAGATAATGAATCTAAAATTAAGTAAATCTAAATATCTATCAGATGGAAAAAAAACTCATTAGAATGATCAGCAGTAACTATTAGCGTAAAATCAACCGTGAAAACATTCAGAAGAACCTACTAGCCTTTACGTATGCGTTTGACAGTTTGTTGTAAGAAGACGCGATCCTCGTGGCGGCTTGCCGTAGTCTTGCTTGTCGCTCTCCTGTTAACAGGGCTCTATTTAGCTTAGTTAAGGTCACTGATGCAGCGACTATTAAATAACTCCTTGGTGATGAGTGCCACAGTCACTGAAGATTGCAGTGTGCTTAGGTTTTCATATATTATGTGAATAATCAGCTCATGACATGGGTCATATATGCCCGCATATATGTAACTCTTTGTAGTGGTTTGTCCAATCGCGAGAAGTATTTCAGGAAAAGGGGGTTCCCCTGCGGCTTACAGTGACCCCGGAAAACACAATAAACATTTTGAGATACATACACTCTGCTTTTTTTACATAAGAATGTTGTTTTTCCGGCCCAGGCTGAATATTCTTATTTTTCTGCCGATTTTATAGGCTGAAAATACTCTTGTATTATTCTTAAATTATAGCTGATGACATTTCCGTTTTAGAATATATTGGGGTATCAAGTATAGTTAGTGCAGGTTTTTGCGCCTTGTTGGCAAGTTTTGCAGTTCAGAGGATGGAATAAGTTGAAAACATAATTGTGTGGTATTTACACAAAATTACATCCTTTTATAAAACCTCAGCCTGGGGTTTATTCTTAAAATATTCTTAAAATTTCCCAAATTTCAGCCTCGATATTCTTATAGAATATATTCTTATAGAAAAAAAGGAGTGTATTATGAGATATTCCCGGAAGCACTACCTACGGCCGAAGCTGTGTCGGCCTTCGGCCGACAAGTCCCGCCGCACGCGAGAAAAACCTCTGGTACCCAGGGTACGGAAGCACAGTTAGAAGATAAAACTGATTAACTCTATGAATTTTTTATGTAAAATCGCAAACCACCAATATGAGTGTCAAGTGACCACGGTCTTGCGGTTGCGTTTGCACGCCAAAAGTTGGCTCACTCCAGTTTCCTCCCGTTTGATTTTCGTGTTTGCGCTTTCTCAATTCAGCGGACCCGACTGTCTTGGAGCCTGAAACAGGCTAGGTGTCCAGCGGTAAGTGACTCATGGCAAGGTTTTTGCCACTAAAAATTGTACAGCCTCTACTTTTAAAGGCACGAAGTAGCTTTCTTTATCCGTCTGCGATGTGCTTGTTGGATGTTTGAACTCGAATAAATGAATTATCCCTGTTTTTTGGACGATAGAAGTGATGCACTTTGACTTGAAGGAAAACAACATGTCGGTCCTAAACAATGAATACCTTGCTATCCTTGCTTAAATTTGAAATCCCGGCAACGTGAAACCGCGAACGCGTAACTGCAAACTGCAGTTGTTGCGGTTTGTGTTTTCCCATGAAAAACCAAATACTAAAGGTCTGTATCAGTGCTGTCACGTCAAATAACCTGAAACGCGAAAACCACAACCCTGGTCCTGGACAGGGAGTGCCGATAAAAAACTGTAAATGTCCTAATCCAACTGGCTACGTACGTTGTTTCTTGTTTTTAACAGACCAGTCGACGTTTACTGGAACTTTCCAAAATACTGTTTTTAAGTCCTAATGAGTTGACCGTGGTTAAATAAAAGAAAGTTATTTATTTTCTGCAGACCCCCCCAGTCACCCCTCCCCCGGCCCCGCTTTGAGTACGGGTCCGAGTTCAATCCAGGGAAATGGGACTTTATATTACAATGTCAATAATTTAAAATGTGAAACCGCTGGGTCCCCGATAGGGCTCTTTCAATCTCGTAATCCCGACCTACAAACCCACGGATCCCATAATCCCGAGGGTTATTTTTGTCATCCCATCTCCCGCACATACTTTCAAACACGAATCTCGCCCCGATTTTGCTTTAAAAATCCCGAGTCCCGACCTTCAAAGAACCGGGAAGTCCCGAATTATGAAAAGCCGTCATTTAATTTGATGGGGTCCATCAAATTAAACGAAACATAATTTGCTACCTAGTTCTTTCAATAGATTGTGTCCTGCATGTATATCTTTGTAACCGCCTCAAATTTTTAGAAATTAGCGATTCCGAGTACCCACAACATCATAGATGCAGTAGACTACGAGCAGTCTCTTTTTTCTTGGTCCGTCGGCAAAACGCCCGAGACACGCAAACGACCACTCGCGTGACTGAAGGCGCGAGACGGGAGAGGCCCTCGTTTATCGGGTCTCCTCAACACTCGCGCGGGCGTGCACTCTCCTTACTAAATCTGAAGAAAAAGAGAGACTGTTCGCAGTCTATATGATCCAGGAACATTATTCATGAATCCGCCAAAATCTTTGCGTTCTCAAGTATAAAAACCTAGCACAAACTGTAACTTATTTAAGATAAGCCAAACTTGAAGGAGGGAAAAATATATCTCAAAGATAATAAATCTGAAATTTAGTAAACCCAAGAGATCATAATCTCTTGGTAAATCTGAATATCTATCAGACAGAAAAGAAAATTGGAATGATCGACAGTAATGATTAGCATAGACTTGAAAAAATCACCCGTGGAAACATTCAGAAGGACCCACTAACACTACGTACAAAGTATCCGTTTGACAGTTTGTTGCAGGTAGACGCGATCCTCGTGGTGGCTTGCCGTTGTCTTGCTTGTCGCTCTCTTGTTAACAGGGCTCTATTTAGCTTAGGTAATGTCACTGATGCAGAGACTATTAAAAATGACTCCTTGGTGATTATTGCCACTTTGACTGACTTTCTGTAGCAAGACGCAACTCTATATGGTATGATATAGGTCATCGAGAATCAAATTTGTGATATTTGACTCTTTGTGGTCGTTTGTCCAATCGCGCTAGAGAAAGGAAAAGGGGGGTTCCCCGTGATGACACGTAGCTACACGTGCCCAAAATAACCTAAAAAAAATTATGAATTCCGGACCAGTTTGTTGGTGGTTGTAAGTATATTACCATACAAACGATACAAAAGCTCTCAGATAGTGGGGAAGACGTGAAAGTAAGAGGAACGCGAAAAGCTGGCGTTTTCTTTTCGTGTTCGCGCTTTCTTAATTCAGCACGCCCGACTATCTCCACAAATGTCCAGTGCTGGCCACAAGATCCCTACTTTCCTTTTTCATCCTTAGTTCCACACTTCTCACAGGTGTGGGAGTGTAGAAAAGTCTGTCAAAGTCAGGATAATGTCACACTTTTCCCCCTGTTAAGAACCCCTTGTCATTCTTTACTTAGGCTACACTTCTCAGAGGTGTGGAAGTGTAGAAAAGTCTGTCAAAGTCAGGATAATGTCACACTTTTCCCCCTGTTAAGAACCCCTTGTCATTCTTTACTTAGGCTACACTTCTCAGAGGTGTGGAAGTGTAGAAAAGTCTGTCAAAGTCAGGATAATGTCACACTTTTCCCCCTGTTAAGAACCCCTTGTCATTCTTTACTTAGTTCTACACTTCTCAGAGGTGTAAAAGTGTGGAAAAGTATGACAAAGAATGACAAAGGGTTCATGACTGGGGGAAAGTGCGACAATATCCTTACTTTGTCGGACTATTCCACACTTCCACACCTCTGAGAAGTGTGGAACTAAGTAAAGAATGACAAAGGGTTCATGACTGGGGGAAAGTGCGACAATATCCTTACTCTGTCGGACTATTCCACACTTCCACACCTCTGAGAAGTGTAGAGCTAAGTAAAGAATGACAAAGTTTTCATGACTGGGGGAAAGTGCGACAATATCCTTTCTCTGTCGGGCTGTTCCACACTTCCACACCTCTGAGAAGTGTAGAACTAAGTAAGAAGTGAAGAAACTCTGGATTTCATGGCCAGCGCTGGACATGGCTCACTATCTCGGAACTTGGAACAGGCTAATGTACACAGTGAGAAAATACTCTGAAAGGATAATGAATTTTGTCCTTGAATGATTTTTATCGTCTTAATTTTGACCGCTTTCATTGCAATGGTATTATGATAAAAGCGGACTGCTTGCAGCCCGCATTTTCTCTTAAAATCCCTTTACTTTTTATCTCAGCAGGATCCGATTACCCAGCGCGATTGCAAACCACGAAGTTATGTTACAATAACGAGTTCCCCTGCTTCGTGCTTGATTTTCGCGTGCAGTAACTTCGCAAAGAAAAATAAGAGACTGCTCGCAGTCAAGATAAATGGGGTCCTTACTCCTATACAGAAAGCTATCGACCTCATAGAACATAATGAGTGAGTATCATAAACTATGAACTAGACGGGGTGGGGTAAACCTAAAAAAACATTGATTGTACAATTCGAACCTTCAAGTGGCGCGAGGATTATTTCAAGACTCTGCTTAATTTAATGCATGTTTAGTAATTCACAAGGAATTACAGTAACGGCAAATGCATATTTCACCCATTTCTTTTATGTCGGAGGCCAGAGCACCTCACTGTTAGTCTACTGGCCCAGTTAGTTGTTCAAATGGGGGATAACACTATCCACTGGGTAAATGTTTATCCGGTGAATAGCACAATTGGTTTCGCTGATACTTACCCGCTGGATAGCGCAAACTTACGTTTGATAGTACCTGGCCCTGGAGTGTAAACCGATAAAGGCCTATGATTGGAGCTCTTATGGGGACAGCTTTGATTAAGATGCTGTTTGATGACAGTGGGTTCCACTTCAGCGCTAAGCCATACAACTGTAAGAGGCTGGAGACACTCCCCTTATCTGGGCCTAAACAAGGATGTGACGTTGAACAGGGCATGGGTTTGGGGGTCTTGACTCTAAAGCAGGC